>PPMU03000047.1:9981-66922 GCA_003707015.3 Wickerhamomyces canadensis
CAAGCGCAGGTTCACCCTTCACACTTAGCTTCCATTATCGATCGTGTTTGCAATTACCTGTGAAAAACGAACGCGACAACTCACATCGGGTTTCTTCCATCTCCCATCATCAACAACTAAAAGTTCCATCTAATTTGCGTTTTACTTTCTGTGAGTCATTCATTATTCTATGTTGAGTCCGGTTATATTTTGTGTGTGTGTTATGGAAGAAGATTCTGTAACGAATCTTTTTCCTTCTGAATTCCTTTTTGATTAATTTTTTTCTTTTTTTTTGACTACTGACTGACGAATATACTTCAGTCCTTTATCATTTTAATATATACAGGGGAGTTATTTCCTCTTTTCTGTCGTTTTCAGTCATACTACTTGTGTTGTAGAATATAATATCATATCCCTTAAAATCAAATGCAAATATCGATGTACTACTTTATGGTATACATCTGGGTATCATTCTCTCATCATGCTCGAGTCAATCATCGAAGGCTCGTTGTTTAATCTCATCGGTGCCCCTATTCCGACGGGGTGTGTAGATGCTGGTAACGCATGGGACAGTTGTGATGATAACGGTTCATCTATGCTCTGCAGGTTTTCATTGGTAAGTGTGTTTGAGGTCTTCCTCAAGCTTGGTTTCAAAGGTTTCGATGTTAAAGATTTTCTCTTCTTTGGGGCAGACAAAACCTGTTCTAATTCAGAAAAACTCTGGTCAATCATTGATTCTTCAGCAGTAGATTCTTTATGAACATCCAATGCGTGTGTTTCTTTTGCCAAATCGTCCATGCTAATATCCGAGTCTTTATCAGGATCTTCATTATCTTGATCGTCATCACCTTCGTCTTCTTCCTCTCTGTTGGATGTTCGCATATCCCACCTGACTTTCTTCGTTTGCTTAATCTTATGATTAGCAACGATTGGCGAAGCTTGCTTCGAAACTCTTGAACTATTGGAGAGTGAAGGTTTTGATAATGATAGCCTTGGTGACTGTCTCGATGATGGGGATGATACTTTTGATTTATTGTTCAGTTTTCTAATTGGAGAAGTTGGGATACTAATCTCTGAAGTAATATTATACTGCATGATGGAGGAAAACTTTTCAAACTTCTGATCAATATTGACCAAGTCATTCAGCGACTCCTCAAAATTGTGATAGAACTCATCCAATATCTTCTGGAACTCATCATCAAAGGACTCTACCACACCGGAATTCTCTTTGAGGTATGCTATTTTTGCAATGACCTTAAATAAATTGGATGCTGTGAACTTGAAATTCCCATTGAAATCCTGTGAATTTATCAATTTATCAAAAGCAACAAAGGAGTTATGCAAGACCGTCTTTTCTATAGAGTCTTTGATCAGGGATAATGAAGTGTCCAAAATGATCTTATCATAACTGGACCACGCTTCCAATTCTGTTAATTTACGGATACCACTATCAGCAGAACCGGAGAGAACCATATCAAGCTCAGTTTCTTGTTTGTACAAACTCTCCAACTCATCAATCTTCATCTGTAACTTTTTCAACAGATCATCTAAAGCATGGAAGACATCAACAAATTCGACCGGCTGGTGACTAAGATTCTCAAGTGTTCTTAAATATCTCTTTAGTTCCACTTTTTGATGTATCAGAAGTCTTCTTTTACACAAGATGAGAGACTTTCTCAGCTTCAACTGTTCAAACTTTTTAGTGTTGAGGTTATTTTTCAGATTGTCAATGAATTCCAGAACACCAATTGAGACTCGCTCCTTCTGAATCTTGAAGTTCTCGACTGCTTGATCAATTCTGGTATTTTCTCGTTTCCTCAACTCTTCTATCTCCTGCTTCTGTTCTGTAATCATCTTCAAATAAGACCCAACATGTCTATCCAAGTTATGTTGGTTTCTTGTTATTTTGGTCTTGATTTCCTTAGCTCTATCAGCATATTTCAAAGTATTTAGTGTCTCATCATAGTGATGACTTGAGGGGCTAATGCAAACGATCATCACCGTTTTACAATTCCCTCCCAATGAGAATTTCAACAATCTCGTCAATTTGGAGTCTCTATAAGGGACGTGGTTTTTTCTTCTAGCATCACAAAGGGCATTTATACAATTTCCCAATGCTAATAAGGACTTGTTAATATTAGCTCCTTCACTCAACCTTACACCACGGTTTTTCGTGGCAGCTGCCCTTTCACTTCCGGCAAGATCAATTATGGACAACGTAGCAAACGTGTGGTTCTCTCGTATATCAGCTGTTCTATTCTTTTGCAGAACGTTGATTTGAAGCACCGCGTGTGATCTTGACGAAGTTGCATTTGCTTCTGTTGGTGAGCATGTTCTTTTCCTGTTCCCTATGATGATCATATCCATAACATCCTCGACGGACGAGGGTGTAT
Source organism: Wickerhamomyces canadensis (assembly GCA_003707015.3). Classification (NCBI taxonomy): domain Eukaryota; kingdom Fungi; phylum Ascomycota; class Saccharomycetes; order Phaffomycetales; family Wickerhamomycetaceae; genus Wickerhamomyces; species Wickerhamomyces canadensis. Next base: position 12,354 of record PPMU03000047.1, read on the forward strand.
GGGTTGATAGGTTGGAAACTGTGATTCTGCTATTTGCGTCTTCTCTCAATGATAGCAACTTTCCCCCATTGTCCTCTTGAAGTAAGTCAATGATGGTCTCATTATAAATTTCCAAGTACGATAGAGACACTTCTATGTGTTTTGTATCTTGAAGTTTATCAATCCTTTCGAATAACTCCTTCATGGTTAAGAAAATGATTCCTGGTTCGTCCACCGTTCCACTAATGGTATGGGTCTTACCACATCCAGTGGCACCATATGCAAAAACGGTAGCATTGAACCCATCGAGTACACTATCCAGTAAAGGACGTGTCGTTTCATAGTAGACTTCCTCTTGTGTAGCATCGGTATCGAACAACTTATCAAAAACAAATCTATGCTCTCTGAATCTTGATGTTCTTTTACCACCTTGTGGGAAGCAGTTTTTTGATAAGTTTGCCAACGGATTTCCCTCTGGTGGATCGAATATCAACATTCTATCATCAACAACATCCACGATTTTCCTTAAACCTTGAGGTCCAAACTTTTTTGTTTGATATTTGTTTTCCTTATTACTTTCATTGTTGAAACTGAGAGCACCATCACCAAGAAAAATGTTATCATCCTTCTTCTGAACCAGATGTGAAGATTCACTTTCTGTGAATGGCCGCACACGGACAGCGACAGTAACAGACGATCCTATTGAGCTCATAGGTACACCTGATGCCGCTATTTTTATGTATATATGAGGCAGAAGATGGGGATGTAGTTTTGTGTTTCAGTTGGCAATACGGATTCAGAATATTCTAGATTGATGTAGGCACTGAGCAGTAAATAATCCGTTAATAACGCGTAACGTTTCCTTGAAATGACTTGGTAGCTGCTCCTGATAGCCTGAGTTTGCAACACCAACAAATGTTCACCTTTCTGAGGACTTCTTTGATCAGTCCCTTCAAAAACTCATCGCATTGCATTTTGGTCAGATTTTTGGTAAACAAAACAGAATTCGCGAAAAGTAAACAGTGCTTACGTAAGTTAAGTCAAGTTGCCATGGAAACCCTTTTGGGCTATTCACTCGGTGTGTGATACTAGTATAGAATAAATGGGATCCAAAGGTGTGGATCCTCATTGGAGGGGAGCATACAAGACCTGTGTGACATATTTTCTCTTGTATCTCACCACACTCGCAACTGCCAGTGTGTTGTGTTTGATGCTTGTAGTTGCCAGATGGTTAAGAACCACATGGTTTGGAATTGGCAGTGCCCCAGAACTATTACTCTTATCAGCAGCTGAATAATTGTTCAGGATGACACTTTCTAGATGAGGAGGTAATTGTGGTGGAGTCAACCAGGATTGGTTTTGGTTCTGGCTTTGGTTGTTGTCCAAGGTTAGGTAGTATTGTTCCATCACGGAAGGATCAGTGAAAATTGCAGGGATGTCACGAACATATTCTAATTTTGGTTTTGACAATTGTTCTTCATGGAATCTTGAGTATCCATTACCCATATCATCATCATCATTTGTCAAGCCAAGCTTAGAATCTTTCTGAGTATCAGCAAGTTGTTGCTGATGAGCTTGAGATTCAGATGTTGGTTGCTGAAGTTTGTCATCAGCTTGAAGTTGTGACGACTCAGGACTTTGGATTTCAATATAATTCACAAAGTTACCCATTTGATCTGTAGCTGTTGGTAGATAATCTGAAAATCGTAGCTCATTATCAACAATGAATCTAAAACGATGAGTACCGTATGGTAATTTTAGTTTTATTGAAAACTTATTGTCATGTTCCTTCACCAGTTTGATCATTTTTCTCCATCCGGTGAAAGAACCAGTAATGAATACGTTCTCACCTCCCTGAAACCAGTTTATTTCGACAGGCACGGTTAATTTGTTATCTTCGAGTAATTCTTGTTCAGATCTATCATCTGTCTGCAACGAGTCGTTGCGACTATTCTCCTGAGAGCTGAGTTGGTTATTGTTGTTCTTGTCATCATCAAGACTTTTCATCTTCAATTTTTGAAAATCCGTATCATCAGTTAAGATCAGAGTGGATCTCCTTCTTGGTGGGGCAACTTCCTCGCCTTGAGATTGGGGCTGTATGAAATCAGATGTAGAATCAATATTCATGGCAGAAGGTTGAGAGTTCAAGTTGACGTTAGAGGCGCCAGTTCCAGACATGGTAATATCCTGTGATGAAGCAATTCCACCAAACTTGGAGAAGTCACCGCCTGTGTTTTGAACCATTTGGGTTGTTGGAGTACTTGTTTTGAGACGTAAATCTGATGGAATCAATAATGGGTGGACTGCAGGGTTTGTTTCGGACGAGTTTGAGCTTTTAGGACTTAGCGTATCGATCTCACCTTGCTCTTTTTTGGATGTGGATGAACTTGAAATGGTATTCTGGTTGAATGTGTTGTTCGGTTGTTCAGAGCGAGGGTTGTCCTGTGATGCGGTATTTCCCATTTAATAATTCTAAAACACTTGGGCAAAATCAACACTTTGGGGCCAATCTGAACGGGAATCTTGACTCAGTGACGCTGTCTCGAAACTGATCTTCCTTTTGAGTACCCCTAATCTTTGTAGGCCTGTTGTCTGCTAGTGAAGTGGTTCCCTTTGGAGAATTCATCGTTGAAAATGACCACCATCACTCTTCTGAAATTTTACAGGCGAACCCGCGAAAATGTTGATCACGTGATACTGAATGTTAGTTTTTGGTGAACGAACAAAAAAAAGACTTCAAGCAGATCTTTTCATGGAAGGACATCTCTCACGGCATAGTTTGGAGGTATTCCGTGTCCATTTGCGATGTCTGATACCAAGCCAGAGGCTTCCATAACAGGAAATCCCCCTGCTGAAAAACCATCTGTGTCTCCAGCTCCTTCTACGGCCTCAACAACACCAACTGCTGCTTCTACAAATGTCAAACCAGTTGATTCCAAACCAGTCAAATCAAAAGGTTACTCAAACCCTGCTCTGAAGGCCATGGGAATTTCCACACTGAGACTTCCCTCTAGAAACTGGAGTATATTCTGGCTAGTGGTTTCTGGGGTTGCTGGTGGAATAGTCTACGATAGATATCAGCAGAGTAAAATCAGAGAGAGGTTGATGACTAGAGTTTCCAAGTATGGAGAAGTCCCACTACAACCAAATCAATTGGCTAGAAAGGTCACGGTATTTGTTGCACCTCCGCCAAGTGATTATCTTGACGAGAGTCTTGCTGTGTTTAGAAAGTATGTGAAACCAATTCTGAATGCTGGTGGGGTCGACTATGAAATCAAATCTGAGAACAGACAAGGTGTTATTAGATCCCTTGTTGCAGCTGATATTCGTTCATTGCGTCGTGAGATCCTGAAGAATCAAGAAGAGCTGAAGAAGCTCGAACAAGATGCCAAGTGGTACAATAGACTAAGGAATTTATTCAAGAGAAAATCCAAGTCTAGTGACGATGTCACTAAGAATGAACTGATTCTCAAACAGAAGAAAGATGAGTTTGATTATTCCAAGTTAATAGGTGTCTACTACGAAAACAGTCACATAAGTGACGAAGTGGTCAGTGAGGATGCAGTAGTGGTAGATTCCTCTGCTAATGGTGGTGTTATTTGCATCGGTAGAGGTGCCTACAAAGAATATCTCACAGGTTTACATGAAGGTTTACTAGGACCATTGGAAAAACCACTGGAGAATAATGAATTTGAACAATACAATAATACCAAAGCAGAACAGGAAATTACCGAGGAGAAAAAAGCTGAGGAAGTGTTCCCTCCAGCTGTTAAGAAACTTGATGACCTTGAAACAGAATTGAGTTCCAAAGATGAAAATGCGATTGAAAAAACTGAAGTGACTAAAATTGATGATGGGTCCACTAAACCTGATGATAGCAAAGAAGAAGAGAAGAAAAAAGATGCTGATGATGATGACACAAGTGACGACGAAGGAGACAAGAAACCGCCAATTCCAAAGCCTTTTATATTACCTCAAGATTATAGCACTGCCAGTCTTGCACCTGAGCTCAACCTTAACTCCAAAATCCCAACCAAAGACTCGGTTGCACCAATATTTCAACAACCAATCATGGTTATCCCAGTATACCACCTTTTAGGATTCTTGAGTACACCTCAAAGAATTTATAGATTTTATACAAGGCGTTATCTGACTGAAGAATTTGGTTTGAGAACAGTTGCATTGGTTGAGAACCATTATAGGCCTTTCATTGCAGAGGATGTTGATTTAGCTAAAAGTGAAGAATCTGACTGGCCAAAGAAATGGGTTGAGAAAGGATTGGAGAAAAATAGTGAATGGGTTCAAGAGTTGAAGACTGATGATAGGGTCTTGAAGACTTTAAAAGTTTATGACTATAGAAATGACTCTGATTGAATAATCGTTGAGGCTAAAGATAGAAACTCTATTGAATCATTTCCTTCAATTTTATTGCCTTATTTGTTGATATTGTTGTTATTTTCCCTTTGTAAATATATGTCTGTTCTGAAAACCAAAAAAACACATACACTGATGAGGTGAATATCTGAGGTGGCTTTCAATCACTATTTGTCAGGAATTTTATTGAATGTTTGTAATTGTTGTCTTCATCTTCTTGAATTCCCGAGTCATCTGAAGATGGATTGATGAGATTTATTAAATTTGATGAAGAGTATGCGGTTGTTGATGATGATGAAACTGATGGCCTTGTTGATGCGACAGATGCTAATGTTGATTCTGATGTCAGAGATTCAGCAGTTGATGGGGGTGTTGCTGCTGCGCTCAGTATGGGGCTTGCATTAGCTGAAGTTGATGGTGAGGTGTTATTGCTTGATGAAGAGAGAGAAACCCTAGATAATTTTCTATTGAATCTTGAGTTCTTATTCTCATGGACAGATTTTAGGTGCCTATTCAATAAGTCCATCCTTCCAAAACTTTTATTACACCCTTTGACATGACATTTATGTTCCCTTTGACTGATATGGACGGACTCAATATGACGGTTTAGTTGTCGAATTCTGTTGAATCCAACAATCTTCCATGGACAATCTTCATAGGTGCATTTATGAGGCCTGTTGATTTTGAACTCATCGAAATGATCCAATAGTTCTCCAAAATGACTAAATAGGATCTCACAGTGATTACACATATAAACACCCTTCTTTGGTTTAGTCAATACGGTCTTTAGGACTGCTTTATCATTAAAAATTTGGATTCTTAATGGGATTCTTCCATCTTCCAAGACATGAGGATAATCATTGGGTATAAATTTTTCCAGCTCTTCCGATCGATATGGTAGAGTGGCAGAATTGTTCATGGTCTGCAGTTTGTGGTTTCCGTTGTGAATCTGTGCTATATTGGTGAATTAGATGAGTTATACAGCTCGGTGGTTGACACTTGACACGAGAGAAGACTTGACGTGGGAAGATGAAGGTTGTTGATGTGAGGTAATGTGGTGCGATGATGTGTAATGGTGGGAAGACTTAAATATTGGCTTGACTGGATGAACGTATGAATGAAAGGTTGATGAGGAGGACCTTTTATGGTGAATATTGAGGGCATCAATATCTTGTTTTATGTTGGAAATAGATGAGTTAAGAGGAAGAAAAATCTTTCAGTGCCACGTCAAGAAGTGAGCTTGAATTAGAGTATGCACACTGTTATTGTTATATATGATAGCGTAGGAATGGAGCTTCGAAAACTGTTCACTGTCCGTTGAACGGACAAAAAAAAATCTGCGTAGCAGTAGTTTCTCATGATTTTTGGTGCAATCATTTCAAGAACTTGGTTCAACTTGTATGATAATTGCAAGAGTATGCAACTCTCAATCTTTAAGTTGCATAAATTTGTTTCATCATAAAGCTTCATTACTGGGAGAATGGCCTTTTCTCTGCTGTTTGATGCAGTAGAACAGCATACAATTAAGATTCGGATGCATCTGTTTGCATATTTCAAGATGTTTTGACTGGGATGTGGGCAGTGTGCCAGTCGCAGTGGGGTGGTGGGAGCAGGGGTGCTCCACTGCTCTCTCTACACTCGAGGCGGTAGCTAGAGGGGAGGGCGGATCAGCTAGCTGGACTCTTCCAAGTCTGAGCTTTTGGGAGCCAGTACCACAGGGCACAGTGTAGATCAAGTATAACCCATCCCCAAATGCCGAAATTCGGTAAATGCTACCTAGTATTCGGTACTCACAGTCAGTGCCAGTTCCACCGCCCACAGTAGCTGCTTCCAGTGAAACGGCAAATGGGCTATCTACTATTGTCGCAATTCTCATTCAGAATTCTGTTTTCCTTCTAGGGCTTCTCCCTAGAGTTAGAGCATGCCTTGCTGCCTTCTGCCTAGAGCCCTACTGCCTGGGGCCTACCAGTTCAGCTGTCTCTTCAATTTCCTCCACCTCTTGTCAAGCTCCCAAATGCTGCCCTAAACTGCAAAAGTCGCTGCTACTTACAGGTGCCACTTCCCATTTTCCAAATTGTCAGAAACTTCAAGACTCAGTTAGCAGTCTTTCTTCATTGAAAACTCAGAACTTCCAGGTCACCTTTGTTTCACTATCAGCAGGACGCCCATAGATACCGGAAAAGTGCGTAACTTTGGTAGCGCTGACAGCTAGTCATCAGCTATTACATTGCAACTTATGCAGTAGTCACTGTCAGCTATAATTATGGGACAATGTTGCAGATTATAACCCAGCACTGCTGCACTTCTTTATAGTAAAGCCTTATATATAATATCAACGGCGTCAGTTTAGTTAATAATATTCTTAATTACATACTAATGTTCATATATAAGCAATACAGATCATATCATCACGGAAGCTCGCGGAATAATTTATAAGTGATGTAGTTATTAATTAGTGTTTGGCTACGTCTAATAGTTAATAATTTTCTGATGCATTGTTTGTTTCATCTTCTGTACGTCTTTATATTAATGCGGCCACAATATAGCTGCTAACTGTTTCACACGGTCGATCAATAGCTTTTCACAGCTTCACTGGTCAGATACTGATCAGCTAAAGGTAATCAGGAAACATGACTACCGCTAATTGAAAACTCCAAGATTATAGTTATTAAGTGCAAATTAGTTGAAAGAACGTTCATCTTTTCTGATCTGTACTGACAAGTCTCTATTAAAAAATTCATTCCTCCTCAGTATATAGCGTGTATAAATGTACTCATCACAACTCAGCTATGTTTCTCCTTTAACTGTCCATCATTAGAAGCTCTCCAATGTCATTGCCTGGGCGACCTCTGTCTCCTCCACTGCTTTTTTGAATTCTGCGAAACTCAATTTCCCATCACCGTCATCATCATTCTCCATGATAGTTCTATCAACAATCTGTTGTAGTTGATCGGCATCAAGGTTCTTACCAACCATCATCTTCAATACTATGAAAAGCTCACCATTTGAAATGAAACCGTCCTTATCAATGTCATAAATTTCAAAGGCAAACTTAAGTTTGTCATCTTTCAAACCTTTTGTTGAGAAGATACTTAGACCTGTTATAAATTCCTGGAAGTCAACATCTCCACTTGCGTCTTTATCAAAAGTCTCAATCAACCTTGTTGCCAGAGGATTACTGGCCACCCCTGGTATCGATAAGAATTCTTCCGCCGATATTGTGCCTGAGCTATCTTTATCTAATTTCATGAAGCGTTTGCGTAGTCTATCAATCTCTTCATGATCAACTGAGTTATTATTCATTGTTAGTATCGTGAACAGCCCTGCAAAACCGACATGAGCTTACAGTTTGTTCCTTCAGTTAAGGAATCCATCAGTTTTGAAGAACTCAGTCCCATCTTCCCTTTATACAAGCGAGTAGATGCTGTTCAATGGACTCAAAAGTGCGAATACCAATAGGCAGTTCAAACATCCTTTTCAATGTCATTCATGTAGAAATTTCGCGGGTCTTCCTGGTGCGCGCGCGCCTTGCGACTATAATTAATGGGAACTAGGAAGCTCGCTGCCGGCAGGATTACAACATGAGCTGGTGTTGCTTCAATACATCTGTTGACTCCGGCTCATCCCTGCTACTCACTTCTTTCGGGAGCTGTCGCCAACAACAAGGGTCAGCTACACACCAACTTGCAGGATCACAGGCTATGATGATTATGTCATAATGCCAGTGCTCATAACCATTATGTTTGTATTTGCAGCTGTGTGTGTTCGTTGTTGTTGTCAGGCCCTTCTTTCATCGAAGCTCACTACTTCTTGCTGTTGCTAGAATCACCTTTGGAGAGCAACAATGGAGCCTTACGACGGTCATGCTTCTGTCCGCGTGTTTTGCCCATGCAGCGAGCCACTAACACAGTCACATCAATCCGGTGAAGAAGTGACAGATGATTTGGATCTCCCTTCAACCATCTTCAATAAGGAAACAAGGCACCTGCTGCCATATGTCAATTTTTGTGAGCAATGTCAAGCTGTGAAGTGCCGTAGATGTATTGAGCTGGAGATTGTTGCCAAGTTCTGCCCCTCGTGTATGAACACGATGAAACCTGATCATAATTATTGTTCAAGAAATTGCTTTGACTGTCCTTTATGTGATTCTCATTTGAATATTCATCAAAAAGCAAACTCGATTAAAAACTTCAAGTTCAGGTGCCCTAGCTGTGATTTCAGCTATGAAACGGGTGAACTGGAGAATCATAAGAACTTATCAAGGTTCATCAATCACAAAGCCAATCAATCAAATGAGTCTGAACAGTTCAGGAACCTACAAAACTTTTACATTCAAAGCAAAAATATCAACTCAGATCTATCAAAGGAAATGGTGTTAAAGTTCGAGAAGTTGAAGCTCAAAAATAACCGTGATATTCAGGAGTTCCTCAGAAGTGCTACAATCAACAAATTCAACCCTACAACTGATATACAGCTCTCCAAGTTCAAAGAATCGCTACGGTCAAATGACCAAATATTATCATCAAAACAGTCAATAGATACCCTCATATTATCCCCATCATTGACCAAGCTGACACCACCACTACCGAAGTCAACTAGACTTCGAGCAAAACATTCCAAGAGATGCAAAGCTTGTCGTACATCTCTAATGAAACCAGATACCGATCCATACTCATCTAAGTTTTACAATCTTTCAAATGCGATTGACTACTTACCTACAATGAACATATACACCTACAAAGATGTGACTCCACATCCAAATCAGCCAGGACTTGGGCTTCTGCTGTCTATGAAGAATCCTCTAGATCAAGAAATCAACGTAAACATATCAACGTTTGCTACGGTTCCTGGAGCATATACACATAAGGTGAACATCCCAATATCGGAATTCAAAATTGGGAAGAAGCCAGAGAATGCATCAAAACTGGATGGGTTCGTCAAAACTTTAACTTCTTTGGAACTATCAAAGGATAACAAGATGTCAAGAATTGAGTTGATGAACAGGAAAATTCAATCTCTAGAATCTTTCCAATTTGACTCATTATATGAAACTGGGGCAAACTTTATTGTGATTCCAATCAAATTGTCTTTGATCGATACCTCCTGCCCTCCTCAGGTGCTTGAGGTTCCAATTCTTGTCAGTATCAAGAGTGAAGCTTTGAGCTTTGCGTATTGGTGTGTCTTGAAACTTGATGGCGTTCCCCAAGAAATCGGTAGCCCGTCGAACTAATACCTTCAGGCCCAGTCCTTAATCCTTTTGTTAGTCTGCTAAAGCGATACACAGACCATCCTCTTTAGAGTTCAGATTAGAACAATTGTACTGTCTTCTACGAACACTCTGATTGATAGTTACATCGTCACATTAAAACTATAAGCGTCATTGTTTATCAGGCATCACTATTACGATGACTGTTACTATCTGGATTAGTTTTCCATTCTAACAATTTAGCCAACCTTTCTGGGGCACAACTAGTTTTCAGGAATTCATGCTGCAGTAACTCATCGGTACTTGCTCTATATTTGACATCAACACATAGACAAATACTCAAGAACCTCTTGATCGATGTTGATAAAGCTTCAGGCTTTTTCAATTTTGGTGTACCATTAGTTGCAATCAAAAACAAAGCCTTCAAAGGTTCTTCATTCAGATATGGTGGTTCACCTTCAATCATTTCAATAGTCATGATACCCAATGACCAAACATCAACTTTTTCATCATATTCTTTTGTCTTGACAACTTCAGGCGCCATCCAATATGGTGTACCAACCATTGTTGCTCTCTTGTTCTTCTGCGCTGTTAGTTTAGCACAGAAACCAAAATCAGTAATCTTAACATTTCCTTTCAAATCTAATAGAACGTTGTCTGATTTGATATCTCTGTGAATGATGTGTTTGTTATGTAAGAACTTCAAACCTTTTGTAGTTTCTCTGCAAATTGCAGCAATTTGATCCTCTTGTAGTTGATTATCGTTGTTTTCAATAACATCTGTCAAGGATCCACCTTCCATGTATTCCATAACAACCCACAGCTCATGATTATTCAAAAATGCCTCTAGGAAATTCACAATATTTTTATGTTGAGAATCCTTCATGACTAAAATTTCATTGACAATCAATTCTTTTCTTGGTTGAGCATTCAGATCCATCTGTTTGATGGCTACTTTGACACCACCTCTCTTTAATGATCTAGCCAAAAAAACAGTCCCAGAAGCACCTTGTCCTGCTTTCTCAATCATCTGGAAATATGGACTTGGATCAACATTTCTAACAACAGCTCTTAGATTTTTCATTGCTTGTTGCTCATTCATAGCACTGATTCTCTTTGCTTCATTTCTCTCTTTAACAGTAGGAGGCTTCTTTGTTGGTGATTTCACCGTCAACGCTGCTTGTGCTGCTGCCAGAGCAGCATTTTTGGATGGTGATGGGGTTGGGTATGATTGTTGGAAATGCTGTTGTGGTGGTTTTGCTGGTGATTGGTAATTGTATTGTGATTGTTGCAACTCCTGTGGTTGCTGTTGCTGGGCTTGTTTATATTGCGCATTACTTAAAGGATGAATGTTGTGATGTTGTGGTTGTAAGGGCTGAAGTGGCTTGGTATGAGGTATCTGTCCATTGGATTGGTATTGATGATTAGGAGGGGCAGGTCTCTGAGGATTTTGGCCACCTGAAGATGGTACCGGGGGTGCCGGTCTTTGATGATTGAATATAGGTGGTCTTGGAGCTTGTCTCGTAGGATGAAAGTTCTTCTTGGCAGTTGTAGTTGGAGAGTCAGTTATCGGAGAATTCTCACTTGATATTGGATCACTATATGGATTTGAAGTGAAATTGGTATTGATTTTCAAATTTTGATTGACATTATGAACTTGATCGTTCAGTCTTAGATTAGATGAAGAGTGTGATAATGAATTATTACTATGGGCGGGTTGTTGAGGTGTAGGAATATCCCCTAATGGGTTTCTCGAACCCCCAGTCATTGGTGCTGCACCAGGTGGGGCAGGTGCTCTTCTCAAAGGTATTAAGTCAGCATTCGGTTGATGAACCCCAGGGGAAGAAGAAGAGCCAGAAGGTGATGATGAAGGAGTTGGATTTGATATTGAGGATGGATTATTGGGTTTTGTATTACTTGCGTAATATGGTGATACTTTTGGTGGGGAATCACGTTTTGCTGGAGTCTGATAGGGTTTTGATAATTCATTCAAGATTCTCGTGCTGCCGTTTAGATTTTCCTTATCACTTGAGCCAACAGATGAACCTGTCGAATCATTCGAAGAGTTTGATCTATGATAACTTTGAGATGGCATAGAATCATCGTTATTCAAATGATTTTGTTGATCTTGATAGAACTCCAACACCTCAATAACAGCAACAGGGTCCTTTGACCAATCCTCGTTTGTAATTTTAGAGTGTTGCAATAATTTCTTCCAATTTTCTGGCAATCCAATGAAATTCCCACTTGTTGGATCAAAACCAACGTGGACTTTATGGGTAAAGTTTGTAGGGCTTGACACGGTTCCTGTCGACGGACACTTAGCAAAGATGGCATCCAACCAACCGTATAGGTCATTCAGAGTTTTCAGGGATATAAATAATGACTTCTTCCCATTTGAATTTCTAATCAACTCGAAACAATAAGGCCTTAGTTGAACCCTTGATAAGTTGACAATTGTGTTCAATGGTATCTTCAACCATATCTCATCTTTGGAATCATTCTTGAAGATTATCAGATTGGAATCGTTCAACACCAAGTATCTTTTCGGCCATCTGAAACTCATCAAACCTTCATCTTTCACTTGAACCCAGCCTTGACGTCTCACCAACTTTAAATTGTTGTTTGAACCTGCAGTGAGAGAGGAAGAGGTTGGGTTCGATATCAAGCCTTTAGAATGGCCATTTGAGGTTGGAGGCTTGGGAGCTGGTCCAAGATTTGAGAAGTCATCATCTTTAAAGACTGAAGCAGAGGCAGATAAAGACATATTCTCTAAGACTGTTGTATGTTGTGGTATGACTTATTGTGACTTGTTGAGGTAGAAGGGTTCCGAGTATTCCTGAACAGAGAGTTTATCAAGGAACAGTGTTATATATCAACAAGATAAGAATGCACCTCTTGGAATGTGCTGTTTGTTTGCCTTTTGATGGTTTGGAGAGAAAAAAAGCAGAGTGTCTCAGAATAAGGGGAATGCGGTGGGAATGTATGATAATCGTATCAGCAACCAGTATTGTTTTGTGCTTAATGGTGTTGATGTCCCAGAAACTGGAGGGGGATGTTTGGTAAAGGTCTTGAATAAGTTGTAGAAGGAGAGCTCGAACGAAGTTTCGAAATTGTTTTTGAGCAGTCTGAATATTGGACTTTGAAAGCTTTTCCGACCATCTGAAACATTTCACAAAGCGCGTCTGGCGTGAGATTTTAAGGAGCAGTCACGTGATTGATCCCTCTCTAGTTCTCGCAATTCAGAGCGTATTCGATTGATTGAGAGTCTCAGGAGTATACAGTGGCCTTTACTTGGAGCCACTATGTCCCATCACTCACTTTGTTCTGACGCCATTACGTACAAACCTCTTTAGATAGCTCATAGCTGTCGAAAGCTGTATTTCCTAAAATGTGTCATGTGGGCCCAACCGCGTCTCATTCTTCTATTACATAATAGCATCTCCCAACAAATACTTGTACTACAGACAGCGCTGGCTGTCATTACTTGTGTTGCTTCTAATAGTGTATTGCTATACATCTGAATGGTTCCCACAATTACAATCACAGGTGGACATCCGGCAAAGATTGAGATGAAGATCTATGATCATATCAGAGTTGGTTGAGGTTTCACTAATAAGATCTCTAGTACTTTTACTATCAAAATCTGATCACCTCTGATTGTGGAGAAATTTTCTAGCAGTGTCCAGGGGCATCAAACAGATTCTTGGTATGTATCAGAAGGTTCTGTATCAGTTGGGTCATATTCAGAATCGTCATCCACATCTTCTTCTGTTATTTCATCCCAATAAGAATAACTCAACACAACAAAGCCAACAACGACAAATAAGTCTCCAATCAACTGCTGTGCGCTTAGCTTGATACCAAACGCAAACCATTCAAACAGTCCAACAATCAGAATCGTCACCAATGAGCTCACAGATGATAACACAGGGGAAGTCAAAGACATCAATGATAAGAACGACAAGGAGAAAATTAAGTTGGAAACCAAAGACAGAATCATGATCAACCATGTATAGGGACTTCTTATCAACTGAAACCTACTGATTCCTGTAACATGAACGAAGGCAATGAGAACCCAAACAGTGAGCAGTGTAGTGACTCCAATTATAGAGGCGCAAAAATTCGAAAAAGCAACTTGCCTTCTTGAGGAAACAGAATCACTTGATGGACAAACCATCTTCTTGTATAATACCTCATACAACCCGTATAAAACAGCACCAACTGCAATGATGAGATCACCCCAAACTCTATCTGGGAAATCCACATTGCTGGATTCATTATCACCTGAATAGGCAACAAAGAAAACGCCAATGATAGCCAATAAAACACTACTTAATTTTAAATACGTGAACTTCTCCTTCAAGATAGGGATTGCAAAAACTAGAGCACTGAAAGCTGAGCAGTTATAAATAGCAGTGACATCAGACGCTGGAGTCAGTGCCATTGCAATATACCAAGTAACACCAGCAACGGTCAATATTGTTGTGATGAGTGCAAGACTCTTGATGACATTCAGGATTGATTTGCTGAAGATGAACTCTTTGACAGTTTTTGGATAATCAAGACTATTGATGTAGTGTTCATCGATTATGATGCCCGATGTTTTGTATATGTTCTTATGTTGATTCTTTATACTTTCATATGCATTCTTCTTTAAGGCTCTCCAATTCAATGGACTCAGACCGCGTTTTCTAGACTTTTTGAAATGCTTAAAGATCGCTATTGACATAACTTGAATCGGCCAGATCAAAGACCAAGAGCCATGTGTCATCATCAGAAGAAAGTATGGTTGATCAAAGTCCAGACTGTTGTATAGATATGCAGTTAGTTCTGTTTGAGAAACAAAAGCTACCAAGGATATGATGAACAACGCAACCACTGCTATCAACTTCTTTGTTGAAGATTCTGTATGCCCATGAAGCTGTGGTTTGGATAGCCTAGGGCGTTTGGTTGTTGATGAGGAGCTTGAATTAGCTCTCTGAATATTGAACAGCTGTTCATGTGAGGTGATGATGTTGTTATTTTTCGGTGTCGGTATCTGTTTGTACTGAGCATTTGACAGCAGAGGAGCACTGCTCTTATTGAGATGCATGGTCTAAAAAAAACTTCCGAAGGCGTCCTATGGAAGAAAGAATGGCTGAAAAGACAGTGGGCTCAATACCAGCAAAGTTGACACGGACCACGTTTGGTGTATGCCTCAGGTTGATGATCGATGATCGAAAAACAAAAGATAACCATTTATCGTGCTCGAATCTTGCAAGGGAATTTTCGAATTTTCAGATTACGTCATTATGATTATGTCATCAAAAAGTCATCAGTATCACGTGACTATCCGACCAGGCATGGGACCCGCGAACTCGTTATGTGAGCGTCAGCATACGGTCGCGGGCCCACGTCAATTTACATGGCACCAGATGATCCCACTTCCTTGTTCGATACAAGCAAACCCAAAGACACTACGCCAGAACCTCTTTAAATAATTGTTTTTGCTCAAATATAAGGCGAATCACTACTGCAGAGATGACTGTCACCAAACCAATTGTCAATGGGACATCTTTCTATACCTTGAAAGCCTCGTCACCAGAATTATTGGAAACGGCTGCTCATTTCTATCAAACTTTAGTTGGGTTCAACATCAAGTCACAAAGTGATAACGAGATTCTCTTACATTCTGGTCAAGAGTTCCCTGAACCTAGTGCATCACTTAAAATCCTGCTGGACCTTGATTTTGTCCAGCATGAGATCAAAATCTTGGAGGATGAAAGGTTCACCAATGATTGGAGGTCATTGAGATCCAATGTTGTTTTCAAAACGGATGCAATTGAAACCATTTATGAGAACTTCAAAAACTCCTCGCATTCTCTGAAGTATCAGGCTTATCCTTCTGAATTGGCCCCTGTTGAACTGTATGTCATTGATCCCCTTGGATACCTGATTGGTTTCACCTCGGTTGCTCACCCATTATCCACTATTCCTCCAATTTACAAGAAGATTGACACCCATGAGTCGTTTTCCACCAACACCACCACTGCATACGTCGAGACCCCTGAAATCCAGAAACGTAACATTGCTGTAATGACATCTGGTGGTGATGCTCCTGGAATGAATGCGAATGTTCGTGCCGTTGTGAGAGCCGCTATATATAGAGGTTGTAAAGCTTTTGCAATCTATGAAGGTTATGAAGGCTTGGTTAAAGGTGGTGAGAAGTATATCAAAGAGATGAACTGGGATAGTGTTCGTGGTTGGTTGAGTGAAGGTGGTACCAATATAGGTACTGCTCGCTGTAAAGAATTTAGAGAAAGAGAGGGAAGACTTCAAGGTTGTAAAAATTTGATTGATGCAGGTATAGATGCATTGATTGTTTGTGGTGGTGACGGTTCATTGACTGGTGCTGATTTGTTCAGAGCAGAATGGCCTTCATTGATCAAAGAGTTGCTAGCTAATGGTAAAATCACCAAGCAACAATTCGATAGACATCAACACTTGAATATCTGTGGTACCGTTGGTTCAATTGATAATGACATGTCAAGTACTGATTCCACGATTGGTGCTTACTCATCACTAGCTAGAATTTGTGAAGCCATCGATTATATTGATGCTACAGCCAACTCACATTCCCGTGCATTCATTGTCGAGGTGATGGGTAGACATTGTGGTTGGTTAGCTTTAATGGCGGGGATTGCTACTAGTGCCGATTATATTCTGATCCCTGAAAAACCGGCAAGTTCCAAAGAATGGCAAGACCAAATGTGCAGCATTGTTAGCAAGCATAGAGCAAGAGGGAAAAGAAAAACAATTGTTATTGTGGCCGAAGGTGCAATTGCTGCGGATCTTACCCCAATTTCATCCAAAGATGTCTTGGATGTCTTGGTTGGTAGATTGGGCCTAGACACTAGAATCACCACCCTGGGACATGTTCAGAGAGGTGGCACTGCTGTTGCATTTGATAGAATATTGGCTACTTTACAAGGTGTTGAAGCAGTCAAAGCTGTCTTGGAGAGTACACCGGAAACACCATCACCAATGATCGGTATCATTGAAAATAAGATTGTTCGTCGTCCATTGGTTGAAGCTGTCAAATTGACCAAACAAGTAGCTGAAGCTATCTCAGAGAAGAATTTCAAGAAAGCCATTGGCCTACGTGATAGTGAATTCGTTGAACACTTGAACAATTTTATCTCTATAAACAGTGCGGATCATAATGAACCAACTTTACCAGTGGAGAAAAGAAAGAAACTGGCTATAATAAACGTTGGGGCTCCTGCTGGTGGTATGAATAGTGCAGTCTATGCGTTTGCGACTTATTGTATGTCAAGAGGACATACCCCTTATGCTATTCATAATGGCTTCACTGGTCTAGCAAGACATGAATCTGTCAGAAGTATAGATTGGTTAGATATTGAAGGATGGACATCTAGAGGAGGTTCAGAATTGGGTACTAATAGAAATACACCTGAAGAAGCCGATATTGGTCTAATTGCTTACTACTTTGAAAAGTATCAACTTGATGGACTGGTGATTGTTGGTGGGTTTGAAGCATTTGTCTCATTACATCAGTTAGAAAGGGCTAGAAATGATTATCCAGCCTTCAGAATCCCAATTGTCTTGATCCCTGCCACGATCTCAAATAATGTTCCTGGATCTGAGTATTCTTTGGGTTCCGATACTTGCTTGAACTCATTGATGGAATACTGTGATATTGTTAAACAGAGTGCCTCATCTACAAGAGGTCGTGCTTTTGTTGTTGAGGTGCAAGGTGGTAATTCAGGTTATGTTGCCACACTAGCTCAGATGGCATGCGGTGCCCAAGCATCGTATGTTCCAGAAGAAGGTATCTCACTTGAACAATTGGATTTGGATATTCAATCTTTGAAACAGTCATTTGTCTTGGCCTCTGGTAAGTCCAAATCTGGGAAATTAATCTTAAAATCAGAAAACGCATCTAAGGTCTTAACAACACAGATCATTGCTGATATTATCTCTGATGAAGCACAAGGTAGATTTGATGCTAAAACAGCTGTTCCGGGTCATGTACAACAAGGTAGTTTACCAACCCCAATAGATCGTACTAGAGCCACAAGATTAGCTGTTAAAGCTGTTCAGTTCATTGAAGAGAACTCAGAAATCGTTGAACAGGTTCGTTATTCTGATGACTTCAACCCAAGTGATAAACAAATAGGTGCAACTGCTGCTATCTTGGGTGTTAAGAGATCACATTTGAGATTCTCTCCAATCCGTCAAGTTTATGATTATGAAACATCTTTGAGCAAGAGAATGCCTAAAGTCATCCATTGGGAAGCAACAAGAGAAATAGCTGATACTTTAGTGGGAAGAACGAAGATTCCAGTGAAGAATTAGTCAGAAAGTAACATATAAACACTCTATCAACGTTCATTATAGTGAATAATGATGATGATCATGATCAATCGATGGATTTCCGCGAACTCCCATACTTAAGCTGGAAAAAATCAATAGATTCCCTCGCCGGTGCATGAATAAATTAGATGTCGCGAATTTTTCTCTTAGATATTGTTATTGTGTGCATTTTCATTGTAGGTGTGAAAACAACATACATCTGTCTCAGATAACGGTGGGCCAAAAGAAAGCATTGATCGGAAAGGACTTGATCCCTGACTGTCTACAGCTTCCATATCAGCCAGAATCTGCAATGGTCAAGCATGACACGCCGCTGAAAAACCAGCAGCAGCAGCCCACAAAGAAACTGCCCATCACCCCAACAGCACAAACAATTACAATGTTCCCTTCACTACCCACACAAAAAAGCGCAAGGTGCTCCAGAGAGAACTCAGCAGTATGCTCCTCCTCCTCTTCACTATATGAGACCAATCTGGCTGTTGCGGATGATCACTATTATGATGGTAATAATGTTGCTAACATTGGCGGATCTTCCTTTGCTTACTCTTCAGATGATCACAACTTCGACAACACTGATGAAGATGATGAGACTGATACTGATCTGGAAACTGATATTACGTCTAGATACAGCAGCGTAAGGAGGTCTCATCAATTATTCAACAAAAAACAAGTGTGGGATACGTCGAGTACAAAATCACCCACCTACACCAACTCGATACTACACGGAGACCATTTTTCTTCTCCAATCAATGAGAACACCCCAATATTCAAGAGAATCGTTAGTCGAAACTCACTGAAACCTCAACTGAAATCATTTAGAAGAATTAGTGCTGAACTTCAGCATGAATCAGTCCCACTGGAGAATGAGATATGCCATGAGAAATTGATCTTGCTGAGTTTGAAAGACGAAGCACATTTTGGTGGAGCATCTACTGCGAAAAACGACAAGGGTATCGATGCTGCAAATGACACTAGTAAGATTGATATAATCAGGAAAGCGAATGAGAACTGGAATCTGAAGAAGAACGGCAACCTCATGACGAACCAAAAGATCATATCGAAACCAAGCATATCAGATATAGATGCCAAATCTTCACCTTTATCCTTGGATACAGATGGTTTGCCTAAAGGTCTAGGTTTAGATTTCAATCTGGCACCTACGGGCTTGAGAAAGAGGTCTCATGATAACGAAGTGACCACACCAACAACTAAGACATTCAGCTCAAATAAGAGAAGAGCAGTGTCCACCTCACCAATAAGTGCTGGAATTCTTAAGCGAGGGAATATCAAGCTTATATCCAAAGCCTCAAAAGAGTTGGAGAAGATGAGTTTAAACTGACAAGGAGAATAGACTTTTGGTTACATCAACAAGGAAAAAATGGGTAATAGGAATTTTTGGGAGTATATGATATTTGAGATAGTTTTCTATCGTAGTCAATCTCAAGAGGCAAACGAGCCGGAGCAATAAGCACTTTTGCTCCTTACCTTGGGCTCGTTGACGTCTTTTCTGATGATCCAGGCCATAAATAAGCTGCCGTATTCGAAACTCCACAACAGTTCGCGAACTTTCGCGGAAGGACCAAAAATGATCAAAATAAAATTATTATTAAGCATTCAACAAAGACTGATTGGCTACTTCACACTTTCTCTTGAATAAACCGTCTGCCAACTATGTCCATCAAATCCAAGTCGTTGCTTGCCTATAGAAATGCTCTAAGAGCCACAAACATATGCTTCAGAGGTGAGTGAAAATGCCCTTTTATTCCTGGCTTACCGGGGTGTAACATCGCTCTGGTGCCTGCAATGGTTTCCATACAGCAGAAATTTGAACTAACAACGAGCTCTTCAGGTGACGTTGAAGTCTTAACAGCTGCTCAGACTCAAATCAAGCAAGGATTTCGTAAGCCGGATGAATCAAAAACTGTTGAGCAGAGACTTGAGGAGATTGAAGGAATCTCAAAGTTCCTGCTATCAAATATAGTACAAGGTAGAAAAGATGATTCTGGAGCCTTCCATTTAAACATCCACAAACACACAGAGTTAGGTGATAATGACAGTATCAAGAAGGCCAAGCAAACTCTAGCTGCTCAAGGTGGTGGCTGTTGCGGGGGTGGTGCAGGACTCGTCAACTAGACCTGGTGCAGTTGGTTGGTGAGTGAAAGTGTTGTGAAGGTGCCTCAGTTTCTGTTTTCGAAATAGATGAATAAGGGTTAATAGTGTATGTAAAAACGGGGAACAAGAATATGGATAGGAGAAATTCTCTTTTGAATTCTCCCAACGAATGAGATATGAGATTATTTTAGACTTATTCGAGCTGTAGGTTGTCTGTACGTTAGCGAGTTTTTCTTTGCGTTTTGTAGGCCGATGGTGCCAAATAAAAAAACATAGAAAAACAACACCATCATCACAGATCAGCCATCGTCTGATAAAACATGTCAAGGGAGATAGATCCGGCTAAAAGAGACGTCCAGATATCAAAAGCTCTGAGTTACTTGCTTCGTCATGGTGCAGTGAAGGAAAGACTGAACATAGACTCAGCAGGTTATGTCAAAGTATCAGAGATACTGTTAAACAACAGATTGAAAAGTCACAAGACGACCCTCGAGGATATAGAAAGGATAGTTGCAAACAACGATAAGAAACGGTTCACTTTGAGCCAAAAAGAGGATGGAAATGTGTATATCTGTGCCAACCAGGGCCACTCACTCAAGAAAGTCTCAAACGATAATCTAATACTTTTGAACTCAAAAGAAGAGTTCCCGGTCCAATTGATCCATGGTACTACGATGAAAAACTTGAAATTGATCAAAGAATCAGGGGGTCTGAGCAAGATGAATAGAAACCATATACATTTCACCTCAAAGTTACACAACGATGACGATGGTAATGCGTCAGTCTCAGGACTAAGAAGTTTTAGCACAGTGTTGATCTACTTGGATATTGATGAGCTTTGGAAAGATTCTTCACTAACAAACATCAAATTCTATAAATCTCTAAATGATGTTTACCTAACGGAAGGTGATTCCCAAGGATTCTTACCTTTAAAGTATTTTGCAAAAGTCATCAATAGAAAGACTAATGAACTGATTGATTTAAATAACCTCTAATAAAAGAAACATCATAGTAGATTAAAGGTTTCTTAACTCAAAATTCTTCATCAAATCTTAAATCTGTATTGCTTGTTGGTTGCTGTTCATCTTCCTCATCGATATCCATCTCGTGATCCTTGAGCCCATGAAGTTCCTGATCAATTGTATCCATCCATTGTTGAACACAATTACCACAGCAGAAATTATGTCTTATTGGGATCAATTTTTGTGTCTTAAAGTCCCACCATTCTAAGGACTTTGCGATGGGGTTCACGGCAATTTCTTTGCATGTGGAACAAGTTTCTTCAAAAATACCTTTTTGCAGTGCTTTTGCAATCATCCTCTGAATATAAGTTGGGATGTTCCTTTTCCATTTCAATGTTTCTGATCTTGTAACTTGATACTTACTGATACGACGTAGTGCTAACTCCTTCAACCTAGGCAACGGCGAAACATAGTGAAGCATCTCTTTGTCATCCAAACTCTCATAATGGGGTTGAAGTTGATGATGGTTTGATATTGCACCGTCGATCCACTTAATCTTAGAAACATATCTTTTCACAACGGCATCGCTATCACTATCCTGATCAGAAACACAAAAATATGAGGAGGGATCCTGGTCTTTCAGTTCTATGAGGTTCATATTAGGCCTCACCGTGAGTCCTCTGAGGTTGGGTAGGTCTAAAATTTGATATGGTAGCACTTTAAGTTCATTTGTTACAATGTTCAGTTCCACAAGTTTTTTCAATTTAGAGATGATCCCAGGTAGTCTTTTCAGCTTATTGTTCCTTAAGGAAAGAACAGTCAAGTTTTTGATGTTGAATAAAGGTGGTGGCAATATTCTCAAGAGATTCCTACCAGCATAAATTTCAATGTTTGGAACCTCGATACCATTTCTTCCTAAAACAGTCATGTTGTCTAAATCTCCAATATCATCGGGAAGCTTTTTCAACCCAAGATCTTGAAAAAACACTCTGGGATTCCCATCAAATATGCAATTTGCAATTATACTTCTGGCATTCTCTTTCAAGAGTTCATCGTTGTATGTATCTCCATTATAAGCTGTCTCATCCTGCAAATAATCTGAACTAAAATAAGCATTAACTCGATTAAAAAAGTCAACGTTGAAATCAATGGTTCGATCTGAATCATCACTCCCAATAGCATCAGCAGGAATAACTGTAGCTTGACTGGTGAAGAAGTTTTCATCGTGCATTCTTCCTGGCGAACTATCAAGAGGCATATCACTAATTACCGGTGGTGAACTTGGAACCCGGTTTTGAAAATAGTAGACAGACTCAGAAGATAGATTATTGGAGCCTGGTCCTGAACTCGTCTTCATGAGATGATGACTGTTCTTTACTGACCTGAAAACAGGAGCTGGATCGTCACTTGATAAGAGTCCAGAGTCCGAGTTGAACCCACTGCTACTTAGACCAAATGTTCGTCTCTTGAAGCTTTCATGATTATCTTCACCGTGTGATCGTTTTTTAGACAATTGATTTGATTTTGGTGCTTCATCCTCTTCATACCTACCCAGTTCAGAGTATCTGTCGTGTGAATCAACCGTTATTCTCGTATGCAACCTCGTACCACCAGCATTCTCATCACGGGTCCTTCTATCTATGGGCTCTCGGGCCAGGGCGTTCTCGCTTTCTGGACGTGATTGATCGTACCAAAAAGGGTGCAATGGGTTCGTTTTCTCCATTATCTTCCAGATCACCAGCCTCCAACCAAGAATAACGGAGGCTTTCAGTCAAATCTGAGCGTTTTGGGTGGTTTTAGGTGGTTTTAGAGATATTAATTCATGAAAGACGCGAAAAGTGATTCTGTCGCTTTTCATAGAGCCTTTCCTATTCGGGTAACCATCGTTTGGCATTTGCGCAATGGTGAAATAAATGGCGAAACAAAATGGCGAAGACGGATTACTTCATTAAACTAAGCCAATTTTGCATTGTGAGCTGTCTATGTATTGATTCTCTATTTCCTCATTTTCGGAAGCTTCTTATCTCCAGCATTCAGCTCTTCGAGTTCCCTAGAGCTGAAATAATGTGGTGCCAGTTCTTTCAGCCATTTTTCTTGAATCGGAAGACAGTTTCTCATGAACTCTTTACTAGTTAGGACCAATTCGTGATAGATCAGCATCTTTGGTGGTGGTTTCACTTTGTATAGGACTGAGGATGGGTGTATGAAAACAGCTTGATTCTTCTTCAGTGACTTGTAACTATCACCTGTTTTTGACAATCGGGATGCGTTTGCAAAAAACCCTGACGTTATAGCTTTTTCTATGTTAGTGGTTAATTCTTTCAAGTTCTTATCTTTTAGATGGTTCTTGGAGCTAACTAAGATCTCAACGCGATCACAAAGTCTTTCCAATTGTTCACGAACGTTCCTTGCTCTTGTCAAAGATTTATGTTGAAGAAAGTTATCCTTACACCACTGAACTGAGTAACCAGAATCAACCCATTGGTTATAGACTTCCAACAAGGTTAAGTGATCACTCGATTTAGTAAAACCTGCTCTTGCACTGTCAGCCATCAACTTTTTATCTTTAGGCCTATAGAATAATGCAGCCGACTCTCCCAGCATAGCGACAATTGATAGGACCTCATCAGTGCAATTGAATTGCTCACTTGATAGTAAAACTTTGGCCAGCATTGGATCTGTAGGGAACTCTGCCATTTGTCTTCCCAGTTTAGTTAGTTGCCCTTTGGAGTTCAGGGCACCTAAAGCATAAAGCAACTCCAAAGACTTGATCAATGTGTCGCTCGATGGAGCATCCATGAAATCGAAATGAATCAAGTCATTAATTCCCAATGATAATAGCAATAGAACAACACTTGCTAGATTGGTTCTCAAAATCTCGGGTGTTGGATTGGCGGGAAGTTCATTGAAATAAGCCCATTTGGTGTATAATCTGAAGCATTTCCCTGGTCCAACTCTACCTGCTCTTCCCGCTCTTTGATCGGCAGAGGCCCTTGAACAAGGAACAACAACAAGACTTTCCATACCAGTACTAGGATTATAGATGTTCTCTTTGGCAAACCCGGCATCAATGACATAGACTATACCGTCGATTGTGATGGATGTTTCTGCAATGTTAGTTGCTAAAACAACTTTTCTAGCATTTGGAGGAGTTGGCTCAAAGATTTTTTGTTGTAAGTCTGAAGGAAGATTAGCATAGATTGGACAGATTATCATTTCTTTTATTCGAGATCCCAATTTTCGACATGTCTCACTCAAATTCTCAGCCATTGATTCAATCTCCTCCTGACCAGTCAAGAATACTAGAATATCACCTTCTCCTTGGGATGTGTGTATCTGAAAAACGGTGGTAATAGCAGCATGAATGTAATTGGCCTCTGGTTGACTGGTGTAATGAATATCAACAGGGAACCTTCTTCCAGGAATATTGAATATTGGAGCACCATCAAAGTAGTTACTGAACTTCTCCGCATTCATGGTAGCTGAGGAAATCAACAATCTCAGATCAGGTCTGTATTTGGCAATGTCCTTAACTAAACCAAATAATATATCTGTGTGCAAAGTTCTTTCATGTGCCTCATCAATCATCAAAGCAGAGTATCCACTCAATTCTGGGTCGGTTAAAAACTCCCTCAATAACATACCATCAGTCATGTACTTCAAAATGGTTTTTTCATTCGTTTTGTCCTCAAATCTGATTGAATAACCAACCTCATTCCCTAATCTCACACCCATTTCATCGGCAACTCTGGTAGCAACAGCTGTGGCAGCCACCCTTCTTGGCTGGGTACAAGCAATCTTCAGTCCATTTTTGGTATAACCATCTTCGAACAGGTATTGTGGCAACTGTGTAGTTTTACCAGACCCAGTTTCACCAACAACGATTAGCACTTGATGTTGCCTTATGGCCTCCAGTAACTGATCTCGGTATTTATAAACTGGAAGTGATTTCCTCACTTCATCCATCGTCTTTATTCTTGCCTCTTCTTCTCTCACTAGTTTCTCTAGATTCTTCTCTGCATCTGTGAGTATCAATGATTCCTCATCATTACCATCGAGTAAAAACTCAATGTTCTGGGATTCATCGAAAACATATTCGTAGTCGTCTTGGTTTGGGACAATGATTTCATCCGGATGTGCAATCTTTGCCTTCTTTGTTTGTGAAATTTGCTGATTTTCCCATTGATCATAATCCGATATTGGGTTATTGGTCTCTTTATACTTTGAATATAGTGCATTCTCCTTTCTCTTTCGATCTATTTTACCTGCTTCATTGATATAATCATCCTGCAAAGTATAACCTTGTTCCTTCCCGATGTTTCTTTTCTCCCTGATCAGTTGCAGAACCTCTCTCTTGTGCTTGATCTCTTCTTGTTCTTTTTTCGTAAGATTATCCCAACCGTACTGTTTAACATCTTGTTCCAAGTCATCAACCTCTTTCTCCAAGAGGATGAATCTTTCTTCTTCTCTCTTGGTCAAGTATTTCTGTCTTGCTAGTACACGAAGTTCTTCAATGTCTTGTGTCGAGGCTATTGACTCTGTGGTATCAATCTCTGTGCTTTTGGAATCTTTCTCGAGTAATCTTCTTGCAAACTCGTCTCTTTGTTTGATCTCATCATCGCCTTCTCCATCAAGACTACCTTCGTCTTTGCCATCTCTTTTGGCTGAATTTGGCTCTATTTGGGCACTTTCTTCAGGGACTGACTCCTCTTCAGACTCGGAGTCACTCTCCCATCTATCGTGGTCCTTCTGTCTCTTTCGACCGGTGGCTTTGTGCTCCATTCTATGATGATGTTTTTGTTTTGGTTGAGTTCTGAAAACAGTTTCTCGGAAAGAAAAGAACAAAAAAAATCAAATCTTTATGGTGTTACCTGGCTCTTTGATAACAAAGAGATCGCCCGCAATTTCCCCTTTCAAGATGGCTGTGAGTGACGATCAGGTGGATAGTATCAATAACCCATTGGATATCCCCAACGAACTCCCGAAAAACCATCATCATCGCTCAAGAATCACCCCTTCTGGTGGAAATGGATCGTTCATAGAGGCTGAAAAGAGGTCAGTTAACTACGTTCCCCCATGGACTGAGCCATATATCATTGGTATTGCTGGGCTCAGTGGCTCTGGTAAGACAAGTGTATCTTCAAGGATCATCCAAGAAATCAACACTCCTTGGACGGTGCTTCTGTCGTTAGATAACTTTTACAAACCCCTTAGTGCTGAAGATAGTGCAAAAGCCTTCAGATCAGAGTACGACTTTGATGTCCCCGAAGCTGTCGATCTTGATTTATGCTATGAATGTGTGAAGTCCTTGAAAGAGGGAAAGAAAACTGAGATACCGGTGTATTCATTCACCACGCACTCAAGAACTGACAGGACTATCACCATATATGGGGCTAGTGTCATCATAATTGAAGGAATCTACACACTGCATAGTGAGAAATTGCGTTCCTTGATGAACATGATGGTATTTGTTGACATAGATCTCGATATCTGTCTAGCGAGAAGACTGAATAGAGACATTGTATATAGAGGAAGGGACTTGGCTGGTGCTATAAGGCAGTGGAATACATTTGTCAAACCGAACGCTGAGAGAAATGTTAAGCCAACAATGAGGTTCGCAGATCTGATAATTCCAAACGACTCAGAAAATAAGATCGCTATAGACATGTTGATCAAGCATATAAAGAAACAGCTTTTACTGAAATCAGATGCTCATCTCAAAAAACTCGAGAAACTGACTGGGAAACTGGAACTTACTAAGGAGAATTATCCAAATTTAGTGCTTTTAGACAGAACAAACCAGCTACACGGTATATACACTATTCTTTTGGACTCCACCACAAGCAGGGATGACTTCATCTTCTATTTTGATAGGGTTGCAGCTATCCTGATAAATAGAGCACTTGAATTCCGGAGTTTCAAGACAGTTAAGATCAATACTCCCCTGGATGTCACACTTGAAACTGTTGTTCCTTCTGATGAAGTTGTTGCCATAAACATCATAAGATCAGGAGACTGTTTTATGCATTCATTGAGGAAAACCTTGCCTGAGATCGCAATTGGTAAACTATTGATCCAGTCTGACTCCTCCACTGGAGAACCACAACTACATACAGAGTCATTACCGAAGGATATTGAAAAGTTTGGTACAAAAGTACTGCTGATAGATGCTCAGATCATTTCTGGTGCTGCGATAATCATGGCAATTCAAGTATTGGTTGATCATGGGTCTAGACCTGAGAATATCACAGTTGTTACCTACCTGGCATCTGAGATTGGGCTTGGTAGGGTCTTGAGAGCCTTCCCACAAGTAAACGTTGTCGTGGGTGAGATCGGATTACGAAACAAAGTTGAATCCGAAAGCTGGTTTCGAAAGAGATTTATAGATTCTGTATACTTTGGCACTTGATCAGTGCCATCTTGCAATAGAAAAGTCGCAAATGATGGCTGTGCATTATACCATTCATAAACCTAGTATTCTCATCAAAACGAAACCGACAGTCACGACAACTAGGTAGGCGAAAATTGAAGATGGAACCCCCCTACTTATGAAATTTCCAACAGTCAGATATCTATCACCAAGATCATCAACTAATGAGATTGCAGTGACATTTGGGAAACCTGACGTAGGTAATCCCATAGCACATGAACACAAGAAAGCAGATGCCATGATCAACAAGTTTGGATGTGGATCATCTAAAGATGCACCAATCTCTGCAACCAGTGGAACAATGATCAAAGCTGCAACGGTATGTGAAACAAAGGTAGCAACCACTAAGATCAAAGCACCGAATATCAGCATGATTCCGAATAGAGAAAAGTCCTGAACTCTTGATTGAATTTCAAGAGCAATAGTTGACAATAGCCCTGATGTGGAAACAGCCTTACCTAGGGCAATACCACCCATTGCCAGCATTACTATTGTCCATAAGAAATTGTTAAAGTCCTCAGCTGTTAATAATCCTGTACCGAAGAACAGGATCATTGGAATGATGGATATGATCCCCATCTCACCAAAGACTCCTTGTAATTGATGGGCAAGACACCACAAGGCAATTGTGAAAACAGTGACACCAGATATGAACCATTGAGTTTTGGTAAATTTGTCTTCCAGTGTTCTAACACCAGCGATGGTAACTATCTCGTTGGATCTAAAGGAAACTAGTAAGAAAACCCAAATCAAAACTAAAGATATCAGGCATACTGGTATGGCAATAGCAAACCACTGACCCCATGAAGGTTGTGGGTTCATTAGTCCAATTGAGATGATGTTTTGAGGCGATGCAATTGGTGAGGCCATACCACCAATATTGGATGCCAGTGCAATTCCAAGAACAAGTTGTTTTCCAAAAGAGGACCCTCTAGGCAATGTTCTTAATAATGACTGAATGATAGAGTAACATAATACAGGAGCTGCAACATTTGAGACCCACATAGAAACGAACAAGGCAACACCCATCACTGTAAGCAAAATGACTTTTGGGTTGGTACCGGCTTTGGACAGAATCCAGGTTGATAATACCTTGGCAATGTTGTACTTTGACAGTGCAGCCGCTAATGTGAACCCACCCAGCAGTAGCATGATGACTGAAGACCACATCGAACTCAAGATCAACTTTGATGATGCTTCAGGGTCTAGTCTATTTCCATCTTCATCCTTCAAAACACCAAGAACGACAATCAATAAAGGTACCAATAATGAAGTAACAAATAGTGGGATAGTTTCTGTGGCCCAAAGCAGAGATGCACAAATCAACAGCGCAAAACAATTCTTTTGCGGTATATCATCGAATGGGGAAAATCCCAACAGGATCAAAGTTATGATGGTTATTAAGATCATCTTTATGAGGTTTGCATTAAGTGCACTTCTGTTCTGTTGAACCTCATCCTCTTCACCAACTACCAACTCCTTGGAATTCTGTTTTCTGGCAATATTTGCATTCTGGGCTCTTCTCTCTAAACCAATCATATCTTTCCAGACAGTGTTACGTTCCCACACAACGTGTTCTCTGAGATGTAATCTCAACTCTGACTTTGCACTTTCTAGGGACCCATTAGTAGCCAATGATGCATAGATTTTTGTTAGGCGATCAATTTTACTTCTCAATTCATTCTCGGTTTTTGGATCGAAGACATAGGCATCTTGAATACTTTTGAGGTATTCGTCTTTAATTTTGGTATTCAATGATTTATCAAACTTCTTCAGAGCTTTGTTGAACCCAGTTTTGTTTATCTCAATATATGATTTGAGTTCAGAGAGTAATGTGAATAGTGCAATAGCTCTTCTCTTCAAAGTGATCCTGATATCAGCCAAAACTAAGAATGGGTCGTTTTTCATGGTATCATAGTCAGTATCCCAGAATTCCGGTGATTTAGAACGTAAAATCTCTGAATTACGTCTTGATCTATTATCCAGCTCCTGAACAGAGTTGCTTCTTCCTCTTTCACCTCTGAAAGTGCGAATCTCATCTTCGGCAACCCCTTCCTCATTGTCATCCTCTCCAGATTCATCGTCTTCAGCATTATCCCCCCTTGAAATAGGAGGAGGATTTGACAATTGACGGGTTCCTGGATGTGAATGAATGGCCCGAAGTCCACTTTCAAAATCCTCAAAGTCATTGACCAAGAGATTAAAATCGACATTACTTGATGACTCTTTCTCGTGATAAAACTTGTCGATTTTCTTTAACTCAGCGTCCAAAGCAGCAATGAAAACCTTTGAGAGATCACGTTCTTGGTGTCTATCGTCATTTGATATCAAGTAAGAGGCTTCAGAGTCATTTCTGTTTCTGTTTGCACTATTTGCTAATGACTCCCTTTGCAGATTATAGATAAGTTTCTTCAGGTTGGAATACGCAATGTATTTCGATGACCAGTCAGGGACAGCATTGAACTGCAAAGATCTGGAAAACTTCATTGCAATATCTCACACAGCTACAAGAAGAACCAAGCACCACCTTTTTTGCGAGTCGAATTGTCACGAGTTTACATCACCGACAGCTTCAACCAATATTTGGCTTTTTGACAGAAATTGCAGCCAGTCACGTGTGGTTTGTGGCCCCTACCACCGATAACCAGCACTCTGCAGTCTGCACACAGACCGTGTTCGCGGCATTCGGTTCTTTCCGCTGTAAGTTCTCAACAAACGTAATGAGAATAAGCGTATAAAACACTTGTTCTGGATAGAGAATACAGGGACTGTTGTTTGCCGATGATGTGTTGTGTTTCAGAGGTTGCAGGATGCTGCTCTGCTCCACTTGCTGGCTCAACGTTGGAAGCACTCCCTGAGGTGCGGCCCAAGTCACAAGCACCGTTACTCGTTCTTCGCTTTTGTGTCACCTCAATTAGAAAAACCATTGCCCAACGAATTCTCTAGTCTGGTGCTTTCTCAACAGTTTCTTAGAAACCTCCATCTCTATGTTCTGAAGTGACATCCACCAAAGATACTCGACATGGAAAGACCCTCTGCTCTTTTGTCTTCTGCCGGCAGTCACGCTACACCTCTTAATACTATACCTGGAACAGATTCACCATCCATCTCTGACAATATCAATGATGCTAAACCAACACACCTTGCCCACAATTTGATTACGAGCTCTTCCAGTATACAGTTATCTCCAAAATCTGGCAGGTTAAGAGATGGCAACATAGCAGATATCGCTACAAGTCAGGACAGTGAAGAATTGATTCCCACGTCATACTTTCTAGAGTCTG
This sequence comes from Wickerhamomyces canadensis, assembly GCA_003707015.3. NCBI lineage: Eukaryota > Fungi > Ascomycota > Saccharomycetes > Phaffomycetales > Wickerhamomycetaceae > Wickerhamomyces > Wickerhamomyces canadensis. The sequence continues at coordinate 43,080 of PPMU03000047.1, forward strand.
ATGATGCTTCTGAAGATGAGCCTTCAAATACAGCAACCCCGTCATTTACCCGTGCTACAAACGAAAATACCAAAGCTAACTCAAGAATAACTTCAAATCCTTATTCTGAAAGTGACAACCTCTCTGACGTGTCGTCCAACCTTGCACAAACATCACCAAGATTTCTAAACGTTGAGTCACGCTTCACCAATGGAACCAAAAGTGCACCTTTCGCTGCAACCTTCAGTCCAACAAAAGTATCCAATGATGGAACTTTCTCGATCAACTCACCAAGTTTCAGCAATCACTCCAAGCCTGTGACTTTGAAGTCTGCTCCTGGTGACTATGAAGTAATCCACAATATACTGCTGCAAAAAGGGCACGTTTCAAATAATGGTGTTCATGATGATACATTCATCAGTCTCCCAAAGTTGGCCACAGACCTGAGCAGTAAGTCTTCAAAAACAGGGCGCCCAAGTCCGGATACCGCTAGTCAGTGGGATAGTTCAATACCAGCGTTGCAATACTCGAACTCATTGATCGAATACAAGGATCAAATTGAAGACAATGATCGCCAAAGACTTCAGGAAACCTTATTGAGAAACAATTCATTCGCGAGAACACAACCCGATCTTGAATTAATCAAAGTGAGCTTGTCTCGCTCAAGATCTGCTTATTCAAAAAACCAGCCTGTCTCAGAGACCCCTCCACTTCTATTTTCCCAAGATAGATCCAGCATCAAGCGATCTTATAGTTCCAGGAAAGAGCATAGAGCTGATAATGATACTGGAAAGTCGATCTATGGAGGTTTTGATCCCGTTGACCATCAGGTATTAGCCAACGATGACGGAGGGTCAGAGCCTGATACAAAATCTAAACCTATCTCTGCTAATAGTGATGAGGACACCAATAGTGATGACACAATACCGGGTGGTGCGAAGTTCAACCCATACACTCAAGAAACAGAGCTTAATGCTTTGAAGTCTGCTGGCTACAAGGCAAAAAGAAGGTTTTTCAGTTTCAGTCCTCCCATTGGTATGTTTTATAAAGCAGAGAATCCAGACCTCAATAAATCTGCTGAAAATGCCTCAAAACACTTTTGGAGTAAAGCGTCTAGTGGATTTACATCCAAAATCAAGAAAGTCACATCAAACAAGAGGGAATATATTGCCATCTGGATATTGTTTGTTCTTTTAATGGCAGCTGTTTGTACAATGGTTCCACTCATAATCATATACTCTAGGGGAACTGATAGCACTGTCAAACGATATCTAGGAAATATCAGTCCCCAACACAGGCAGTCTCTATTAAGTGACTATATTGAAGTCCAAAAAATCAACTACCCAATGAGGGAACTCTTAAACCAAAACTCTACTACTGGCTATGAGGAACAAGGGCTTGCTGAAATCACGCCAAACTTCGACTCAAGTATTGCTGGTATTTCAAGCTTTTATAATATCCCTCTAAAGTACCAAAAGAACAAAGAGATCATCTCTGTTATGAACAATACACAATTGCGGAATGTTTTCTATGGTGTTGATTATGCTCCAAGGGATGTGATATACCCAATGTGTGGAGCTACGTTACACGATGTTATGCTTGATGTTGCCCTCTTGTCACAAGTCACATCTAGGATCAGGACCTACGGAACCCAGTGCAACCAAGCAAGATTCATTTTAGACTCGATAATGGCTCTCAACTTAAATGTTTCTTTGGCTGTTGGTGTCTGGATTGGGCCTAATGAAGATGTGAACGAGCAGCAGCTCAGTGAGTTGAGAAGCATACTAAGATCGTACCCAAGAAAATTCTTTGAGTCTGTGTATGTTGGGAATGAGGTGTTGTTCAGGGAAGACCAAACTGCAGACCGCCTAGCAGCATACATTACTGAGGTGAAGAACTTTGTCAGGAAAGACCTCGGGTGGGATTTACCTGTTGGAACGTCAGAGATAGGATCAAAGGTTGACAAGTTGATTATGGAGGCTTCAGATGTCTTTGGATCAAACACTCATCCATTCTTCAATGGTGATAGAGTACAGGATGCGACAAGCTGGATACGGGACTTTGTGAAGTTCCAGATAGAACCGATTAGAGAGGATACCACTAGCAAGCCTGAAATTGTCATTTCAGAAATTGGTTGGCCATATAGCGGTGGTAGATACAATAATGCAGTTTCTGGCAAGAGACAGATGCAGTACTTCTTAACCAATTGGATTTGTGCCTCAAAGGATGTTACTTATCCATGGTTCTATTTTGAAGCTTTTGATGAGCCTTGGAAAGAAGTTTATCATCAAGGTGACTCTAAATGGGAAACAGAATGGGGGATATTCACAAAAGACAGGAAGCTAAAAGAAGGAATTACATTTCCCACTTGTTAAAGCTTATGCGTATATAGTTACTCAATCAACTTTATACATTTCCATGACTATTTTTCAATATGTAGCATTGCGCAGAGTGTATAGCTTAAAGTGGATCCATATCCAGAAAATACCAAATGCTCCAAATGACAGTGTAACGTTTGCCAATACCCAAAGATCAGGATACCTGGTAGGTGCAGGGACGTAAAAGTCCAAGAAATGAATAACGCCAACACCAACGTATGACAAAAGAACGATGAATCTCCAGCCCCAATTTGATGGGAGTCCATGTCTCTTTCTGGTTGTGGTATCAATGATGGATATTGAAGGACCTGGGGTTAAGAAGTTTGGTAAAAATGTTGGGGTTAAAAAACTCAGGTTACCTAACAACCAATTTGATAGCACAAATAAAGCCCCATACTGGAGAGCCAGTCTATCTTTTTTTAATAGAGGCCATAAGCTGAACAACCCAATATTATTTATCCATGAAACCATTGCAATAACATCAGTATCATTGGTTGAGTAAAGCAGAGTGATAGGTAGTAGAGGAACCAAAATTGTCTTTTCATGTACTTGAAAACTGAATAGGAAGAATGAAAAGGAACAAGCAGCTAAGGCCCACGGTAATAGTGACTTTTTCGGGTTTAAAAGGATCATTATTGATGATGGTAAAAATCCAAGTAATGTCATAATCAAGGAAATCATCTGTAATTGTTGCTGAGTGAAGATATTCTTGTATTTGATGAAGATGTTCGAGAAACACCAAAAATTTGCAACCTTATCCTCGAAAATCCCACGAGCAAATGGGAAGATTCTATGAATTGACTGAAGGAGATTTGCAACATCACCAAATAGAACTAATGGTCCAAATAGAAAAACAAATGTTATTATTGTGGATACACCAATCAAAATCAATCTTAGAAAATTGACTCTGTTGAGGAATGAAACACCAGAAGTTTTGAGGTCCAAGCATTTCCCCAATAAATAGCAAAAGATTATTGGTGAGTAGTACAAAGCCATCTGTTTGAAGCCTAAAGATAAGACAAAGAACGCTGATGCCAACAAATAGTTATCATAGAGGAGATGAACAATAGACAACAGAGTGAACCCAAGCATAACGGTATTGTATTGAAAGTGTCCATGATCAATGATCATCAACGCTGGTTGAAACAATATGGCACTCGCAACGATAGTTTGATCAATTGGTGATTGCTTTATTTGTTTCCCATTCCATCTGGAGTATCTAAAAACACCAGGAACATAAATAAGCAACTCACTGATCAAAACGGTGAATCTCATATAGGATTTCAAGTCTGTAGATTCATTTCCTCTTGAAATATCAAGATCAAACCATGTATGATTTATAAGAGAACCAATTTTACCCAATAACCATGAATGATACCCAGTCAATGGTGGATAATCCAATCCCCAGTATTGTAGATCATACCAATACCATGATTTCAAGGGTAAATGCTGTGTGATCTCCATCCAATGCCTCTGTGCTTCGAAATCACCATATAGTGGGGGTGTATTCTCTCCTGAGTATGAACCAAATCCAATTGCTGATCTTATTATGATTGCAAAGATGACAACAATATATCTAGCTGCCCATTGATTTTGAGCTTTTCTGAATGGTGATAGGAAATCATAAATTGCAGACCCATAAAACAATAGACCTGGATCAGATTTGGGTTTCAGCGATTTCACCTTTGGCTTGAGTTTTCCTTTTGGTGGCATATTTATGAGATGGATCTCAATTGCAGCTGAACCGACGATGAGACTGATCAATTGAAGATGGAGCAGGAGCGTTTATTCAAATATACTGATTTTTCTTAGTCTCAAAGGCCGGGTAACATCGCGCGTTTTGTCGGTAGATTCCCAATTCGGAAGGCTAAAACAACATCTGTTCCTCGTGGCCCAATGGTCACGGCGTCTGGCTACGATTTAAAAAAGTAGTTACTTCTGAAACCAGAAGATTCCAGGTTCGACTCCTGGCGGGGAAGATTTTTTTGCCATTTTTTTTTGATGAACCTATGATCTGAATCTGGAGTTGCTAAATAACCAATGCCCACTAGGCGTTACAAAGATAGTTAGAGTACCAAAGTCAGGTTTCAGAGAAGAGGACTAGTTGTTTAGATATGGAGTAAGGTTTCAGATTTTCTGATAGAGATACCAGCAATGCAGCTGGAAGAAGGTCAAATTAAAAGCTAAAGTTACTGTTGATGTTGATGTTAGATTTGTTATATTAGATGTTGAGCTGCTAGCTGTTTAAGGCGGTTTTCCAAATATGTATAAGAAATCATTTAGTAAAGTAATAAAGGAATTCTGATATATAAAAAAAAAAAATTTAACATAAAAAGAGATCCATTGAGAGAAAATATGGATTTCAGTTCGAATATTCAACATGAGTCTTTATATGAGATTGAGCTTTTGATATGATTCTAGCTGGGTTTGCGAAATAATATTCAATGCCATTCGGGTGTTTCAAAGATAATTAGAATATTACCAAGGTCAGAAGAGTTGAAGGAGGTTCTATTTTAGGATTTGGAGAGTGTTGTGTGTCCATAATAGTTGTGCCATTAGGTTAAGAGTGATATTTTAGTACTGTCTATCGAAGTGCAGTCTGGATCAGCCATGCTGCTACTGGTTTTTTAGGCCGTGTGGATATTAGCGCGCTGGGACGTTTAGCTGTTTTAATAATATTGATCAGTTATAAAATTTTTTAATATGATCAATATTAATATTGAGTACTTATAATAATAATTAAAAAAGATTACATTATGTTAATGAACAAAGGAATTAGTACTTTTATAACTCTTAAAAAAAATTTTAACAAATTAATATATATAATTCCGTCAGGAATATTTGCATTAATATCTATGATATTACGTCAATGATCTAGAAGAACTTACCGGATTTCAACAACTCGTTTATACTTATAACTTTTCAAATCAAAAACTTACTGATAATCAATTTATAGTATAGGTATTTCCGATCGGTGTTTCGTATAGTTACCATGGCAACGATGAATTTTTGTGTCATTTCAAATTATGAGTTTATTGTTGAATTAGATGGCAGGGTACCCCCGAGAATATAAATTACAGCTGCTCATCATTACCCACTTAAGTAGTACTTGTAGAATATCTACACATCAACCTTAAAGTGAAAAGACAGCCGGTTTTAAATCAATGATATCATCAATATGAAACGTCCAACAGCCAAGCTAAATCATCTATTGAAAAAGGTCAAGACGAATGTCAGTAATTCAGCATCCATCTCACAGCGTTTGTACCACAACTTCAATTTTAAACGAATCCTCAATATTAGTGATGATGATCAAAAACTAGATAAATTAATCCAAGGCGAATCATTCGACTCCAAGTCATACTCGTCCACCATCATCAACAACTTCCTCACATGGTCAGATATGGCCTCTGTCAAACCCGAATGGAAAACTATTGCAGGTTCCAAAGATTTGGCAAAAACCATAGTTGCTGCAAATTCAACCATGACTGAACCTGCTGCACATATTTCCAACAGTACCGGCTCCCTTGGTAGAATATCGGAGTTACAAAAAGTTGACAAGATTTTGATTCGTGTCCCACAAGATGCAACTAATAAGGTATTGGAATACTTAGACTTGCCAAATCGGCTATCAGATCAATCCAAAGCTGGTAGTTTAAAACCTGAAGTGTTTTCCGGTGTTGCATTTCCAGATGCGATGTACGAATTCTATAAACAGAACGGAGAAGAGGAAGCCAAGAGACTGAATGAAGGGCTTGAAGAAAATGCCCAAGTAATTGCATTGGCAACCACGAAGATGGCATTGAGTGTCTTCAACTTCTTGTTTCCAGTATATGGATATTTGTCTGCTGAAGTTAACACAAGGAGAATCAAACTCAATGATTATACTGAAGCATACAGTCCAAAATCCAAAGAAAGGATTGATGATCAATCATTCATTCCGTATACTATTCCTGATATCACTGTATATCAGTCTTCCGCTGTTGATGGAAAGAGACTAGTTTCAATCGTTGAGCTGAAAAAACCCCATGTGGGTAGGTTAATGAGGGGAATAGCAAGTCTTGCTGTTGACAATGTCATAGATTTAACAAACCCCAAAACAGCTAACAAACCTCCTTGCAAAGTCTTGCGTCAAATTATCCATGAACAGAGCTGTGCAAAAAAGAGTGTCATTCTAATCAGCGATGGCACCAGTTCCACAACATGCTGTGAGCTTATGGACATCACCAAAGATGACACAACCGGAGAGGTCACAGCTCATATGGAACTTATTGAAGTATCCCATAAGAAAGGATTACAAGCAGATAGAAATGGAGAGCCTCACAAAGAGTTAACACCAATCATACTCATCATGTATGCAATAAAGAAAAACTTGGACGAGCAAGAACCAACAGTGAAGGCAAAAACTGACTTGAAATTCGAAAGAATTCTCATGAACTCCATTAGAACACCAGAGGAGGTGAAGAAGCTCGTTAGCGAAATGACAGAAAAATACAGAAGCAACTATCCTAGTATCTTTGATGGACCCTATATCAAAATCAGAGAGACTGACGTTGTCTTGACAGAAAATAACTCCAAAAGATTTCGCAAATTCATTGGAGAAACCTATGTCTTTGATCAAGTACTACAGACATTTCAATTACCCTTAGAAAAGTATCTGAATTTTTTCCAAGGTCAACCAATCACTGAACCATCAACTAGAATTTCAGGACAATCAGCAAGAGTCCTCAATTCATCCCCATTTCAGACCCCCAAGCTCAAGACTGGTAGCTTCATTGATTACAACAGGATGCTTTCCCAACAGTACAGCACATTTACCAATATCAAGGATCTGGTAGTTAACGTCGAGTTGGTCGATCTATATTCCTGTAAGCTTGATGAGGAGAACAATCAAGAGGAAAAAGTCAAACAGGTGGAGCAATTCATCAGCAAGAGATCTCAGCTTATTGAAAAACTTTCCAGCTCGAAAGAATCATTGAATCCTTCATATGGTGAGTTTGAGGTGGTTACCATTAAAGATTCAGATGGGGACATCATTTCGTATTGTTTGGTCTCTACTTCCATTACTTCCTCTGATGGAGCAGAGCCAATAGTTTTGACAAAAGATAAAGTTGACCAACTGAGAAATCAGAAAGATACTCTGAAAGAGCTCAGTATAGGACACGGAAATCTGTCACTAGATAGTTTCCTGGAACTTGATGGCAGAGCCACTATAACCGGATACAGTGACAGGTATTTGAACCAGAATTGGGTAACTGAAAAAGATGAGCATGACTTCGAGGATCTGATGGAGAGATACCAGGAGCCAGACAATGAGTAGAAGACACAAGTGAGTAAATGTATGAGGGTCTGACACTCCAAAGATCAAATATCTTGAAAGTGTAGTAAGGCGCTGTAGTTCGGACTTCGGAGCTCGCAGCGCAATGCCGAAAGTCATTTAGCCGTCGCTTTCTTTTTCGTTTTCCGAGCTGCACGTTTTAATGACTCACGGGATTTCCCAGGCCAAGAAGAGATGAGCAGTAAAAGCTACGCAGTGAAAATAATTTCATCTCCTCCAGCACTTTGCAACTGCACAAAGAACCAACATTCGTCTTCAGTATCGAGAAACACTACGCAACTACACACACAAAAATGACTGTGAGTACTGTCCGCTACCATCTCCTGAGTCTGTCTGGCAGGTTCGCCCAAGCTGTCTAGTTTCATCTTGAGATGATCTTTTTTGACTCATAACTCTCCATTTTTCTCCATCGAAAACCCTCTCAAAGTTGCACCAGTCAAGGTTATGCTGTTCTTTAAACTCCATCAACTATGAGATGTTTTTCTCTTAAGACCTCAAACTTGAAACCCAAATCAGTGGATGAGCTCAGAAATGGAAACATAATCAGAATTCATACTAACTTAGCATTTTATTCAGTCTATAAATCAATCAAAAACTCCGATTCCAGAAGAAATGGAAGATTTGAATATCCTGGGCTACGATCCTTTGGTTTCACCAGCTTTACTTCAACATGAAGTCCCAGCCACTAAAATCTCTCTAAGAACTGCCACTCAAGGTAGAAATGAAGCCATAAAGATTATCAAACAACAAGATGATCGTTTATTGGTTGTTGTTGGTCCATGTTCTATTCATGACTATGATGCTGCTTTGGATTATGCTGCTAGACTTAAAAAACTAGCAGATGAACTTGAGAATGAGCTGGTCATAATCATGAGAGCTTACTTAGAGAAACCAAGAACAACCGTGGGCTGGAAAGGTTTGATCAATGATCCAGAATTGAACAACTCATTCAACATCAACAAAGGTTTGAGAGTCTCGAGAAAGTTATTTGTTGATCTTACAAACAGTGGTGTTCCAATTGCATCTGAGATGTTGGATACCATCTCTCCTCAATACTTGGCCGATTTATTATCATTCGGTGCTATTGGTGCCAGAACAACTGAATCCCAACTACATAGAGAACTGTCATCAGGTCTTTCTTTCCCAATTGGCTTCAAGAACGGTACTGATGGTTCATTAGACGTTGCTGTTGATGCTGTTCTGGCTGCTTCTCATCCTCATCATTTCATGGGTGTCACAAAACATGGTATTGCAGCCATCACAACCACAAGAGGTAATGAGAACTGTTTCGTTATCTTGAGAGGTGGTAAAAAGGGTACCAACTATGATGAAGTTTCAGTCAAAGATGCCAAATCCAAATTACCAGAAGGTGGTGTTCTAATGGTTGATTGTTCTCATGGTAACTCCAATAAAGATTACAGAAACCAACCAAAAGTTAGCAAAGAAGTTGCCAGACAAGTTGCCAATGGTGAAGACAAAATTATTGGTTTGATGATTGAGTCAAATATCAACGAAGGTAAACAAACCATTGATCCAAAAGAAGGTAAGGAAGGCTTAAAGTATGGTGTTAGTGTCACCGATGGGTGTGTTGGCTGGGAAACCACCGTGTCGATGTTGACTGAACTAGCAGAAGCTGTCAAAGCTAGAAGATTGAAGAACGGTAAATAATGTGATTATTTATTCATAAAAAAGCTTGATCGAGTTCTCAGATTCTTTTTCTTTTGCTGTAGCTCTCAGACCTTGACGTCTCCATCTCAACATCGTAAAGACCAGGGTCTGGGAAGATTCATTGTAAGTCCCAGGCTGTAGCACCTGTAGTTCATCCAAGGTTCATGTTCTGTTTGGCAAGGACTTTTTTTTACATAAGCACCTGCACACCATCATCGTGAAATCCGCGTTTACAGATTGAGATCGCGGAAACACGTGACCTTGACTTTTGCTCATGACTCAGCTCCCAACACTTCAAAGAAATGACTTCGATTATGTTTGGATAAGAACTTGCCTTCTTCTTTGATCCAAGACGCAATAGATAACCACAAAACTACACAAAAGGATGTCTGAAGTAGTCCATATCATTGATGTGGAAAGTGGGAACCTTCGCTCGTTGCAGAATGCCATAGAACATCTGGGTTACCAAACTAGTCTCATCAAAGACTCATCAGATCCAAATCTACTAAAAGCTACAAAACTATTCCTCCCTGGTGTTGGAAGCTATGGTAACTTTGTCAAGAACCTTTATGCTAGAGGTTTCGAGAATCCAATCAAAGAGTACATTGCCCAGGGAAAACCAATCATGGGTATCTGTATTGGGTTACAGTCTTTTTTCAATGGTTCTGAAGAGAGTCCAGAAGTCGATGGTTTACAATACATTGATTTCAATCTATCGAAGTTCACCACTGACACCAAAAGTGTTCCACAAATTGGTTGGAACTCTGTATCTGCTGTCTCGAAAGATGAGATAATATATGACGTTGATCCAAACAATCGTTATTACTTTGTTCATTCATATGCTGCCATCTTAAACGATGAAAGGGAAGCTTACCTAAAGTCAAACGGTTGGGAATACTTGACCACCACATACGGTGATGAGAAGTTCATTGCAGCTTTATCAAAGGACAATATATTTGCAACCCAGTTCCATCCAGAAAAATCTGGTTCTGCAGGTCTAAAAGTTATCAAGGCCTTCCTGGAACAAAAGAAACGTTCGCCAATCCCAGAAATAGTAACACCAAATGACGGTTCAAACAACGGTCTAACAAGACGTGTCATTGCTTGTCTTGATGTTAGAACTAATGATAGTGGAGACCTCGTCGTCACAAAAGGTGATCAGTATGATGTTCGTGAAAAAGATGCAAACGGTGGTGATGTTAGAAATTTGGGTAAACCAGTTGAAATGGCTCAAAAATACTACGATCAAGGTTCTGATGAGATCACATTCTTGAACATTACATCTTTCAGAAACTCTCCAATTGCAGATGCGCCAATGCTGGAAGTTTTAAAAAGAGCAGCAAAGACAATTTTTGTTCCATTGACTGTTGGCGGTGGTATCAAGGATGTTGTTGATCCAGATGGAACAAAGATCTCGGCTTTACAAGTTGCAGGATTGTACTTCAGATCGGGAGCTGATAAAGTCAGTATTGGTACTGATGCTGTGCTTGCTGCTAAAAAATATTACGCCAACAATGGAAAAGGTGATGGTACTTCCCCAATTGAAACCATTTCTAATGCTTATGGTGCTCAAGCTGTCGTTATATCAGTTGATCCTAAGAGAGTATACGTCTCTAAACCTGAAGATACAAAAAACAAAACTATCAAGACTGCGTTCCCAGGTCCAAATGGTGAAGAATACGTTTGGTATGCCACTACCATCATGGGTGGTCGTGAAACCACTGATCTTGGTGCGTATGAACTGGTTAGGGCTTGTGAAGCTTTAGGCGCTGGTGAAATTCTTTTGAATTGTATTGATAAGGATGGATCTAACTCTGGTTTTGATCTTGAGTTGATCAATCATATCAAATCTGCTGTTTCTATTCCTGTTATTGCTTCAAGTGGTGCGGGTAAACCAGAACATTTTGCTGAAGTTTTCTCCAAGACTAAAACTGATGCTGCTCTAGGTGCTGGTATGTTCCATAGGGATGAGTACTCAGTTCAGGATGTTAAGCTGTATCTAAAAGAACAAGGATTCCAAGCTAGAATCGATAAAGAATCGTTATAGATAGATGATTGTTGAATAGAAGTTATATAGAAAGCGTACAATCGGCAATGTAGCTGAAAGGATATTAGATTACAAAATTTGAATGCTTATACAAAGTCTTGAATTTCTTTAATTCAAAACATGTTCTCTGGTTTTATTCTTCGTCTTCGAGTTTATCTTCTCTTTTTTCTGCGTCTTCTTCAGACAGCTTGATACCACCACTAATTGAGAATTGGCCACCGGCATCAATCAATATCATGTCAATATCATTGGTGGCAGTGTTTTTGATTCTTGTTGGGATTTCAACATCTTCACCGGCTGGACCTAGACCTAAAGCGTAAGTCTCACCGAACCCCCAAGAATATAGAACACCATCTTCTGTAATTGCTAAAGAATGATGAGAACCGACTTCGATAGCTCTGATTTTTGGAAGTTTGTTCAATTTTGTTGGAACTGGGACAGATCTTGGTTTACCATGGGTATCTTTGAATGTTTCAGCTGGTAATTCGTCTTTAGCAATACCAACCTCAAACATATCGTATCTACCAAAAGTATAAACGGAACCATCTTCAGATAATGCTAAAGTATGATGTTCACCAGCGGCGATTTTGATGATTTTTTTATCACTCAAGAGTTCAATCTCAGTTGGGACAGTAACAATTGATCCATCTTCCAAATCTGAAGAAACACCACATTGGCCAAACTGATTTAACCCCCATGTTAAAACCTTCCCATCTTTTGTGATGGCAAAACAATGAAATTCACCAGATGCGATATATGTAACATCAGCTAATCCGAATTCTCTTGGTTCTAAAGTTCTCAATCTGTTACGCTCCATTATTCTTCTACCTAATTGGAATTGTTGACCGTTACCCCAAGCATAAACAACACCTTTTGTGTCTAACCCTAGGATATGATCTTTACCAGCAGCCAATTGAACAATATCTTTAAACTCATCTATTTTCACTGGCACTTTTTGGATCTCAATGTTATGCTTGAACCCTAGAATACCCTCGTTACATCTAAAGGTACCCCAAGCCCAAACTTCACCGGTTTCAAATAGAACAGCTGACAAGTTATCAGTGGCAGCTAATTGAACAATTTTCAGATCTTTTGGTAATCCTACAACAAGACCTGGTGTGGACTCCGCCTCATTTAGATCACCATCTTCATCATCACTCTCATCAGCATCCATATCTTTCAAGATCTCTTTGCCTCCTGAAGTATCCCTTCCTAAAACAAAACTATCGTTACTACCCCATGACCAAACTTGATTCTTATGGTCTAGAGCCAAGGTGTGCATACCACCGGCCGCAAAATCGACAATCCCCAAATCTTTTAGGAAAGGATTCAATCTTGGTCTTTTAACCTCTTTGGTTGAAGCAGCTGGTCCAAGACCCAACTCACACATAGAACCAGTACCCCATACAAATATATCTAATTTTGTGGTCTTTGGTTCTGGGATTGTATTGATGACTGGTAATCCCTTGAAAGAATTCACTGATCTCCCAGTGTGTCTTACTCTTTTGACTGCTCGGGTGTGTTCAGCATCGGCTGTACGTTTTCTATCCAGTTTAGCCATTGCACTTTCTTTATCCCAGTTTTTCTTGAGGATCAATAGAAAGTAAACAAAGAGAAGGCGACTTTTGTATGTAAACAATTTCTTCCTCGAGATCAGATGTCGCCCGAATGGGTAAAATCCGAGAATGTCATGTGACGTCACCCCCTCGGAGCTGAATATATGTAAACTTTGGTTACTAGAGAAGCCATGCTTTGAGTGATACGCTAATAAGCGTAAGATCTACACTCGCTAACTATCCCTGTGATCTCTCTTATGACCTTGCTCTTTTTATAGACGTATTGGTGCCATTTCAGAATCTCCAGCATAAAATCATCGCATCGCATGCTGCGCCTACCGAAAAATAAAAAAAAATTAACCATAAGGAAAAAATTGATAGAGACAATGCACATAGTTGAGTAGTCTTTCTTCCTTCAGATTGTGAGACGTTCAGACATGGGTAAAGCTAGCAAGCCTAAGGAAAAGCAACGCCATGATCCTTTGTATAAGGAACTTAGTACCCAAGGTGGTAATCTAAGAACAAAAGCTAGAGGTAAAAAGAAAGAAGACAAAGAAGACGATGGTGACGCTTTCATTGACAGTACAAGTTCTAGAAAGATTCTACAATTGGCCAAAGAGCAACAAGAAGAACTAGAAAGGGAAGAACAACTCGAAATTAGAGATCAAGATGCTTTCGGTTTTGGTTCAAGATTTGCTGAGAGAGCTGGTGAAGATGAAGAAGATGAGGATGAAGACGAAGAAAATTACAGTAATCTATCTGACTTTGAGGGATCCGATGAAGAATATGAAATAGACGAGGAAGATATAAATGAAGAAGATGCCAAACTCTTTGAGCAGTATCTACAACAGTCAAGAGATGCGAACTCCTTCGGTGCTGATGGAAGTTATAATTTAGCTGATAAAATCATGGCCTCAATCAAAGAAAAAGAGAAACAACTACAACAGAAAGAACAAGGTATACAGAAACCAGTTGATGCCGTTCTATTACCACCAAAAGTCATTCAAGCATATACTCAAGTTGGCCAAATTCTAACCACATGGACACATGGTAAAATTCCAAAATTATTTAAGGTTATTCCTTCACTAAACAACTGGGAAGATGTTTTGTACGTTACCAACCCAGAAGCATGGACTCCACATGTTGTTTACGAGGCCACCAAATTATTTGTCTCCAACTTAACATCAAAACAGGCTGAAAAATTTGTTGAAATGGTTCTGCTAGAAAGATTTAGAAATGATATTGAAACAAGTGAAACTCATTCATTGAACTACCATATTTACAGAGCTTTGAAGAAATCACTTTATAAACCTGGGGCTTTCTTCAAAGGTTTCCTCTTCCCATTGGTCCAATCTGGTGGTTGCTCCGTAAGAGAGGCAACCATCGCTGGTTCTGTTGTTGCAAAAGTTTCAATTCCAGCTCTTCATTCTTCCGTTGCTTTGAACTATTTGTTAAACCTAGAATTCAATCCAGCTACAACTGTTTTCATCAGAATTTTACTAGAAAAGAAGTATGCTTTGCCATACCAAATCGTTGATAACTTGGTTTTCTATTTCATGAAATTTAGAATAATCAAAGATGATAACTCAATGATGGATGATCTCAACGAAAAGAAATCAGCTCCTCCATTACCTGTTGTCTGGCATAAAGCTTTCTTAGCTTTTGCTCAAAGGTACAAGAATGATATCACTGAAGATCAGAGAGATTTTCTACTGGAGACTGTACGTCAAAGAGGTCATAAGGACATCGGCCCAGAAATCAGAAGAGAACTACTGGCCGGTACTTCTCGTGAAGGTCCTGCTGAAAAAGAAAAACCAATGGTTGATGCTTTTTGATTCTTCTGTTTTCCATCATATGGTCTAATCAGAGGAGAAATTGGGTAAATTAGATGGGGTATATATAATAAGTTTCGTTGACGTGCTCCTTCTGTAAGTTCCATAATCTCATGTATCATTAAACTCATATCTATGTGCTATATATATGAAAATGTAACATCACTCGTAAAAACATTGAATATCAAGAAAGGATATGATCTCAAGGCACAAAATCATAATATGTACAGTTAGTACCTCTTTATTGAATCATCCCCACCTATGATACCTTCTCATAATTGACATTAATAAAAAGGGTGGAAAATATATACTCCTCCCCTTGTAAATCATAAAGTGGTATGTGTCTATAACCCTGATTCAGACTGTTCAGTCTGACACAATTAACAGCGAAAGTTATATCTCCTGTTTTGACAAGAAATCTGATAAAATCCAAACCAGCAACACTCTCAAGCTGTCCTTCGAATCGACAATTCCATACAGGGTTGAACCCATTAGCATGGATAACCTTTGTTGATGCGCAGTTGTTGAGTATGACAGACTTGAGGTTAGAGTCAAGCTCTGTGATAGTGATGCCACCATTGAGGATTTTTGAATCAACAAACTCAAGACTGACGTAGGGACTCAATGGATCATCTGGTTTCAGGTCCAGAGGTCTTGTTAATAGTTGACCTGAGATTATATCAATCTTAAATCTTATAGTTGATGGTGGTGAGGATGCCAATAATTTAAATTTCAGATTCGGTTGAGTATCTCTCATCACTTCAGGCTTCAAAACATACCCCGATCTTTTACCACGATTGAACATTGCCTCATTGACTTGTTGTCCAATATCGTATGTCTGCCAGTTCGTCGCAACCATCTGAACACCGTAGTTCCAATGTTTGATGGGTATGAAATTTGTAGAGTTATACCTCAGACCTGCAGGGTAAACTCGCATTAGAAATCTCCTATTATGTTTCCTAATCAAATAATCTTTCTCGGGATCTTTAATCATTGTATCAAATGTACTCTCACTAAAGGAGAAGATGTGATTCATGGTCTTTGACTCTGGTAGGGAGAAGTTGGTGAAGTTCAAACCAGATGCGTAAACAGCCAACTCACTCAACTCTGGAATTATTTTGGTCTGAAATCTTCTTTTCCTTTTCATTTTTCTCATGACCCCTGATTCTTGAGATTCGTCATTGCTGACTTCTTCTTGGGCGGTCGAACTTGAAGTGACTGTACTGTTATTCTGGGAATTCGACGAAGAATCATCATTTTGATCTGTTCTTTTGGCCTTCACCAGAATTTTGTGCTTCAAATCCATTGGGCTCGGAAGTGTGGTGGAACCTGGAACTAGGGGTTTGGTTACCAGAAAGTCACCGAAAACTTCAAATAGTAGATCTCTAACCTTGTATTGATATTCTGTTTTGCAATGGATATCAAAGGAAAGAAACAGAGGATAGGGCGTCATGATAAAAGCATACTTGCGAATGACTTCAAAGACGTCCTTCACAGAAAGTGAACCAGTTAACTTGCCATGCCTTACGGATGGGCCTTGATCACCATCCCAGATATCAATTTCGATTGAACGACAACCACGTTGTAAAACCTTAACATAAGCCTCAAGAGATGGTGATTTTCCGTATTGGCGACCCAGAAGAAAGGTATTGTGAGAAGATGATATGAAGTATTCATTTATTGGTCTCGACATATCCTCTTCTTCGACATTAGAAGTTGATAAAACATTTGAGGAGGTTATAAAGTTCTTGAAGTTATCCAATGTCAGGAATAAGCCATTGTCTGAAAATTTGGTGAATATTCTCTGGATAACCTCATCATCATCTTTCTGTTTTTGAACCTCTTTTATAAATTTGATAAATTCCTCCTTGTATAAAACCTCTTCTTCATTCTTGGTGATTTGGCTGAAGATCTGAATAATCTCGGGTCTAATCTTGAGTTTTTTAACGAAGTTTTGAAATTCGTCAAAGTTCAATGCATGCTTACAATTGATATCAGTCTCACGAAGTAGTTTCAGCAGCAGTTTTTCATCATAGTTTATATGCAATCTTTTGGTCAACTTGAGAATATCATCATATGAGAGTAACTTCTCACTCTTTTGATCGTCTCTTGAAACGTAGTTTCTCCAGTGAATATTAGCAAAATTCTCACCAGAGATGGCCAAATACTTCATCAATTCCCTCCTTCTTGTTACTAGGTTTGTTAAAGTTGTAATGAACAATTCAAAAATCTCCCTAGTTGGTGCAATGATATGCAAAGCCTTCAACTTATTTGAGCCCAGCTTGTTATATATTATCGTTGCCCATCTATCATCATATTCCTTGGAGATCCCATACTCTTCTCTATAGTTTCTTGCATCTTCATCTGTTCTGATCTGCTGGATCTTGTCAAGACTCATAGCTTTTGAGCCATTGTTCCAGGTCACCAATGCATTTTCAATATCAATCTTGAAAACTCTTGGTGTCTTTTTCTTTCTGGTCACTCTCAAAAGCGTCAATCCCTCATCAATGAAAATCTCTGGAACTTTTGGAGGATCTATGATCAACTCATTATCATTCCCCAACATGAAAGGATCCAATGATAAATCCTCAAAATTCGGCTCATCATTTGGAGATATTGCTAGCTTTGTGATGGGACCCGCAGTTGGAGATCTAAGAGTTTTTATCAGTTTCTTCTTTTTGAAGTATGACTTCAAACCCATACCTCCTGAATTCTCTGCTATACTATTTATGTTCTTCACAATGACTTTCTTCACTGGACCTAGCACTGGGGATAGAGACGAAGGCAAAGAGGAAGACAAGAACGAAGAAGGGGCCGAGCAGTTCGAACTGTTTGAATTTAGATGTGCAATTTCAGCAGCTCCAACACTAACTCCAACACCAGCTTCACTTGAAAAAGAGCCAGAATTAGAGGGTGTAGTGCCATTCCTTAACAATGAATAATGATCGATGATTGAGTTTGATTTGGATCTGCTCAGAACACCCTCCTCGATATCCAACGGGGAAGAATCCGGCACAAGGGGCTGCTGAGCAGTATGATCATGCTGTTTGGGCAGCGACATTGGGCAGGCTGCTTCTCGGACTCGACACTTTTTGTGCCGCTGCTCTCTCAGTTCAGTTTGGGGTGCTTTCTTTGACTTGATGATTGTTTGATTTTTTCGGCCCTTTTGACATAAACAGCGTGAAAATCAAAACTCCTAAAAATAAGAGCCTTGTCTCTCGTTCTTTTGGTAATTCAACGTGGAAACGGTGAGCCATGTCAACTCCTCAGTCGCCTACAATCCCTAAGATAGTCACGCCCACGGGCGAAGACTCCACCTCGTCGTCTGCATCGTCTTCAGTGCCAATCTCCTACAAAAAACCGATCAGAATCAAAAATGAATTGAACGAGAAGAGAAGGAATGCACTTAAAGAGTACTATAAGTTAAAGCAACAACAACAGACACTTCAGAAAGAGGCAGATTCATTAGCAAAACAATCAGCAGGTGGGAATACCGATGGTAGTGATGCTCTGATAAACGAAGATGACCTAGAAGATGAGATTCTACATGATGGACCGATCCAGGAGATTGATCTGATCAAGTCTGATTTCAAAAGCATAGTGTCAAGTACAAATAGGTTAACATCTAGCATAAACCTGATAAATTCAGCCATAAAAAACATCATCTACAACAACTATTATGAGCTGATCAAACTGAATCAGTTTTTGGGAAGCCTGAACGAATTGGATATATCCAGAGAGACATCAAAAGATATGACTTCATCATCACCAACAACAGCGAAAACAAAACCATCATTGTTAGATGAATTGAGTATGGATGGTTCTGGGAACAAAGCAAAAGAGGTGCAGCCTTCGAAATTGAGCAGCGATGAAATATTAGAGAAGCTCAATGGCCTGATGGATGACATCGAAGCATGTGATGAAAAGGATTATCTCAATGACCTTGAAGATCGAATTGAAACAAGTGTCTTACCTGTTTCTATCACGTCTTTGTTGAATGTAAAGGATTTCAAAGATGAATCAACAAAATCGAAAATCGCTAAAGATCTGAATAATCTGATTGCTCAAATCTCTTTGAATAACGGATCAAGAAGTCTGATTCATCAGTTACAAGAACTACAGAAGTTGATAGGAGTCTAGTAAAATACCTCAAATTGTGAAATAATATACATGCGCATCAACACTCCCTAATCCTTCTTCAATTCAAAGTATTCAGTTCTTACACCTTCTTTTGTAACAATCAGGATTTCAAGACCATCACCAACATGGATATGTCTTTCAGTAGCTGATGAAAAAGCATCTCTGACCAGTTGAATAACCTCTTCCAGTGATAAATACTTCAATGGTCTTTTCTCAGTACCATTACTTTCTGGAACATATTGGTTTTTAAAATTGACTTGATTATCCAGGAATGGCATAATTAAACTAGCAGCAGCACCACCAGCTCTACATTGTTCACGCTCATAAGATCCAACTGGATCGAACGAGTAAACTGCACCTTTTCCTTCTTCATCAAGACCAGCAATGATGGTATGGACATAATATGGGAAGAATCTCTTACCGTAGAGTAAATGTTGTATGAATCTAGCAGCTGAACTTAAAGTCAAGTTCTTATTATGATTGAAATGATACCATTTTAGTTGATTTTTAAATCTTGTTATTAGAGATTCACCATCGGCGCTGAATCCATTGGCAGATATCACAATATTATCACCAACACTGAACACTTTTGGATCATAACGGGAATTGATAGCATATCCTACAGTATGTCTTGTATCACCAGCTAAAACTGCAAAATCCTCCCCAGCGATACCCAAGATAGTACCACCACTGTCTGAATAAGGATTGAATCGGTGTTCAATTGGAGTTTTTGTAGAGGCTTCTGACTGATAACCAGAATTTACAACAGCACTCATCTTCTTCTAATCTTAATCAGTTGAAATTCAGTTGTCTTCCTTCCACTTTGTTGTGCTTGTTGTATATGAGAATTGCCACTTTTTCATGTTATGCAGAATCGTGAAAGCCCGCGAAGTCAGTCTGTGTTTACCGTTCATCTCTTGATTGTCATTATGGTCATGTGATAATCACGTGAGATATAACTTTTTTGAGTGATCATGAGCTTAGGATGGATAGTTTATTATTACGGGAATGCTACGCCGTAAATGACGCTCGATCAGTTCAGAAATACTGACATCAAGCTCCAAATGACCTTCTTCAGATACCGCTTCGTCCGAGAGATCATCTTAAAGCTTCAGGGCTCCAGCCGTAAAAACCGATCGGCGGAATTAACAAGCAAGACCCGAGAATTTCATACAGCCGAGGAAAAAGGAATTTTTATACCGATTCTGAAAATTAACACTAATTTACAAGTAGTCATACAACTTGAGCTCACAAAGAAGATTCTATATTCGTACTAAACGCTTCCTTCACAAGAGAGGTCCAACAACACCCTGTCGACCTGAAAAAAATGAAAAAAAAAAGACCCAAAACCTAACCCAAATAAATAAACATCAATAAACGGAAACACTCATTTCATCATCACTCAAACTATTGCTATGTACATATAAGAGTTGCTGTAGTAGTTCTTGCTTGACTTGTTATGTCACCACTCAGAGTATCCAGCAGTATCTGATCTAGACTTGGATCATTCTTGCTATGACTCCAAAGGTCATCAGTGTGCTTATAATTATGTTCAATAGCTTCATCTTCTTCATCTTCATCTTCCGTGCTTGAATTGTAACTTAGGGATGGAGCTTCTTTCAAGTCAACAATATCGCATTCTTCCTGTTCTTCGTCTTCAGATGATTCTTCTTCGCTTTCCAGATCATCTAACTCTTTTTCTGATAATTCATCTATGGTTGGTAGTGATCTGAAACTAGCAGATTTAACTCTCTGAAGGTTAACTTCCCAAGCAACTTGTTCTTCTTCGTCATCTTCATCTGAGCTTGTTTCTAAATCGTAATCCTCATCGCTGTATGAAATCTCAGTAGCATAATGATAGTCTTCGTCTTCTGAATCGTCGTCACTTTCACTGTCGCTATCATCATCACTGTCTTCAACGTCGTAAGTGACAGTTGTTGTTCCAAGAGGATTGGATTCGTAAGCAGTGTATCTTATTGGAGAGAAACTTATCACAGACTTAGCTTCATATTTGTGATTTTGAATTCTGTCCATTAGATCGTCTAGTAAGTTTGCATGATGAACCAACTTCCGTAGATCGTGATCCGAACGACCAGCTTCTTTTGATAATTTGGCTCTGGCTTTAGATGCCAGCACGTAGGTTTCAGTTATAGAGGACATTGAGTATATGTGTTCAGTGTTTGTTTGTGCCTGATGAACAGAAAGAAAAATTCCTATAGTCGAGATGCCGTGTTTATATGCTTGTGTGGAAAATGTATTTGTAATTCAAGTGTTTAGTAATTAATGTACTCAATCAGAAAAGGTTTTAGCGATGACAAATAAAACCTATGAATCATCAACAATCAAGAAGCTAGGAAATTTGAGGATCTTTATATCGAAAGTCAAAGCCGTGATGGAAACCATGACGCATCTTGATTTTCGGACAAGTTTGCTTTCCACTGCTTTCTTCGATGGGAAAGCATTTTCGTTAAAGCCTTTTAGTGTTTTCTTCATAATAAAAACGCGGTGATTTCACCTCATCCGAACGGATATTCTCCAAAAGGGGAAATCTTTCCGTGCGAGTTTTTAGGCAGCTGAGGTCCGAATCCGACTATCTACAGAAATGAAGCAACAACATAAGGAAACAAGGCAGAAACAGCATCCGAACTGGCTGCTATCTGCCCTCTATCAGGATCGTTCATTATCTGACCTTTGTCCCCCTAGCGAAAACAGCTCATAAAATGTAGCAACCATCAAACGAAAAGTGAAAACCGGACCATGATTTTTCATGAAGTCATCAACTTGATGGATTTTACGGGTGCAAATTGAAGGCTCGGTAACAACGCTCTATTTCTCGGCCGGCTGAGGTAAGCTCTTAAATTATTCTTCGGCCACGGCCCTGGATTCTGATTAATGGTGGAAGGCTCTAGTGAATACTGCTGTGCAGTGTGCAGTGCCTCCACGGGAAAGGGTAATTTTCAGTTCTCACAACTATACTTACTTCTTGATTCTTCAATCTTTACTGCCACAAGTATAAGACTGTATCTAAAGGCAAAATCGAACGAGACGCTGATCAGTATGGGCCGTCGCACATGGAGTATAGTCAGAGCGTACGTAGGAATGGGATCATGATTTTATTATTTACCGTATAATGGAGTCATAATTTTTGCGCGACGCACTAATTCCATTGTGTTTTACTAGTACGGCTATCGGCTGATTCATCATAACGACCCCAGTACATGTGCATGCTATCATTACCACCATAATATCAAATTGATAGCTGGGGAAGTTATTTCGGACGTTGGTACTCACAGTTTGAAGTCTTAGTTTGTAGCAATATAGCTTAGTTATCCGAATACTCGAGTGTTGGTGCACCTAGGTGAATTCATTACAGAACGCCCTTTATTTGGAATTTCGGGCCAATCAAATTTAACGATAACCTCTGAACATTGTTCTGCACCAGAGCCAGTAAACATATCCTCAGCTACAGATACAAAACATAACTTCATTGATTGTACAATCAAAACAATCCCTCATTTGATGATCTAAAAAAGTTAATGGCCAATGGCTGTAAACTATAATAGTCCGCCCAGTCTTGGATTCCATGATCTTTCGATTTGGATCCCCATCTATCTCTATATAGCAACGGCTCATATGTAAGCCTCCCCTCTGGTTGTCTAAATAACATGAAAACATATCTGTGAATTCCAGTCCCATTTCTTGGTCTAGGTCCAACGTAAGGAACAAGAGAGGTGCCATCTTCTAAGTCAAAATTATATTTGAATGAACTATCAGCTTCAGACAAAATAGCTGATGTACTTCCAGTTCCTTGGTCTTTGAGGTAGACAATCTCCACATTGTCTTTGTCAATCTTCAAGTTGGTCCAAATAGCATGGCACTTCTCATAATTTAGATCTAAATCCGTCATTGCAACTGTATAGTACCTTTCCTCAAAATCGACATCCATGGAGAAGAAAGATTCAAAAGTGAAAGTTGGAGCATCAATTGTGTCCATTGGTGATAAATAGTTTCCATAATTCACATAAATCTCTCCTTTATAGTGATAAGTGACATCAAGAGCACCAGCAGGTTTGAAATGATATAGATAATCAGTCAAGATCTCGTTCTTTTCAATCAATTGTACTAATCGGGATTGTGCAGGTTTGAAACTGGGAATGATTTTGAAAGTTCGTTTAGATTCTTTCTTCACAGCATTCGTAGTTGAGAGTGCTGATACAACCAATAAACTCCGGATCAACCTGTTATAAAGCATTGGTGGATTGACTGTTGTTGTTCGATCTGGATGGCAATCTGACTCTAGGCGCTGAACTTTGAAAAACAACTACGGCGTGATCCAATGACACCGGGCTTGAAGATATAATGTTTAAATCTCTGTTCGACCTGTCATAATCAGATTTCAAAAAAAAAAGCACTTATTTTGAGTTCTGACACAAAAACGAAATATTGATCAACAAAAGGGAGTCTATGGCAGCACTCAAAAGGAGCTGCGCCCTTTTTTCTTTGAATTGCGTAGCGAACGTGCTATAGTGAAACTCCTCATTAGCACCAAACATTAACACCATCATAGAAAACCTTTTCTTACCTGGTTTCCTCATAAATCGTCAATTATCACCGATCGATATAAGCATTTTTTTTGCTATTATTCTACTAATTTTCTCAAGATGCGGGCCGATCTACGTCTCGAGAGCGATCCAAGATCCGACTCCCTCGGGTATCTTCTACCGGGACCTAGAATGGTTACCCAAGAATCACTTTGTACTTGAGATACGCTATGAATCAATCTACCCCACCATGCCTGAATTGAAGGACTTGAATCCGATTTAATGATTGAAACAACTGTCAAAGTGACCAAGATCAAAAATGGTAAGTGTTTGACCCTGATGTTAACTGAGCCTTTCAAAACAT
>PPMU03000048.1:0-65976 GCA_003707015.3 Wickerhamomyces canadensis
CTTTGAGGGGATTATTAGATTCTCTATAATCTAATAACGTTTATGAGACATCCACAGATAAAGACAACTATATAGATTAAATTTTTCACATTAAATATACACGCTATATATTGAAAAAAAAAAAAGTTGGTTTTCAAATAGATTCAGGACACTAAGAACTTCTTATGACGGATCTACTCAAAATATAACTTAACAATAACTTGTCCTATTAAACTATCTAGTTATGAGAATAAACGTTGGAAAACTTTTCACTTAGTCTATGACTTTTGATCACGTGACGAAGCATGTGATAAATCGATTATCTAAGGATAATCAGAATACCACAGTACATAAAAAGGGGTTTACGTAAGCCGTAAAAAACAAATAGGTCAGCCGGGTAATCATGTCTCCTTTGCGGAAGAAATTCTTGTATTTCAGGATATCAACCTCTAAATTGAGGGTTAAAAGACGGATTGCTTAGTAACTATGCTGCTAGTCCTGTGTTGTCACTTTAAGAGTTCAGGAAGAGCGATTTATTGAGTTATAATGGTTTTAAATACAGTAGTGTCACATCTCCTTTCCAGATTAGGAACGGTTATGAGCATGCTAAAAACATAAATTCACATGCTAATTTCCTCGGCATCAACAATGAAATCCATCACTAACGGTCGAAGCGAAGCATTGAAGACACATTGAGAAGTCATAGCTTGTGATGGATGACAATTCAGCCAGTTCCCTCTCACCAGGCACATCAACAGCTTCTGAGGCCGCATCAAAGGTTCAGAAACCCAAAGCCAAAACAACAAAACCTAGAAAAAGAGCTTCAATACTCAGTGAGGATCAAAAGAAGAAACACCATATTGAATCAGAACATAAAAGAAGACAAGCAATCAGAGATGCTTTCACGAAACTGGTTGATCTTGTTCCTGAGTTGGACGTGACTGATTCAAGGTCAGAAATCATCATTTTAACAAAGAGTGCAGAATATCTCAAACAATTGTATCACGAACATGTGAGTTTAATGGTACGATTGAGTACAAACGGACAAGATGTTGATGAAAAACTGAGGCTTGAGATTCCTGAATCTTTAAAGAATGACGGTGCTCATGAGGGTAAGACTTGAATCGTCAACTTCATTGTTATTAATCCATATGAGTTACAAGTACAACGGTGCGCACATCAAGATTATTTCGAGTACCATATGGTGGGTGATATGGGAACTGAAGGAATTTGTTTGACCTACTATACCAATGGGCTAAGAGGATCCTCCATATGTTCTTTTCAGAATCACAAAGGACTGTTGATACGATATTTAAGCTGCCAAAACTGATATCATCATGATTCCTGAACTAGCGTTTGGCTCAGGTTGGTTTCTGTTGGAGAAATAGTGCGGTCTTGATCTCCTTAAGTCGCCTTTGGAGGACCATTGAACCAGCGCTGATTGAAAGATGAACGATCTTTTAGCAAATGCGCTTATTCAGCTCGCGAGCAGGAGCTCTTTCCACTTACAGCTGGTCAAAATGATACAGAGAGTACAGATTGCAAGGGAGTAAGTACTCTATCGTATCATCTCTAATTATCAAGCTGTCTGAAAACTGTAATTGACAATAAATATTAGATAAGCTCATGTACTTGGTAACCCCGTAGCTGAAGAAGACTGAATGGTCATCTAAGAATAGTCACAGGTTCATCCATGCCTCCCCTAAATCGCCATACACTCATATCTATACGAGCATGTTCTCGTTACGTAAGCCAAAAGCGATTTCCAATTTTTTGCTGAAAAATTCTGTTGCAGAACTTTGTTTTTCTGTAAAACTGAACATTAGTTAGTTTACTGATTTTTAATCTATCTAAAGGACTATGAAATTTATAGGTAAATGTGCGCAGACAGTTCTTGTAGAGTATTATATAGTACAGTTATAGAGTTATAGTACAAAATTTCTGCATATTTTTAACTTCAAATCACCATGTAGTATCCGACAGTGATCGCTTACTATTCATTTTCGCGAACGCCCTTTTTGAAATTCAGTAAAGTTCGAGTAATTCAGCCAGAAACCGCTCCAAAAACCCACAACACACAGAAACTTCCAGATTGCGTGGGATTAGAAGCTCGTAGAACCATGTACAATAACGGTGGATTCAACCAGCAGCAATTCAACGGCGGAAATCTTGCTCCCCAGCGAACGGGCTTCCAGCAGCCTGTTTATGGCCAAGTAGCTCCTCAGCAGACTGGTTATCAACAACCGTTTCAACAACAGCCTCCGTTGACCAGTTTTCAATCGCAATACGGCCAGTCTGCCTATGCTCAGCCTCAGCAGCAACTGTATCCTCAAGCCACTGGTTATATCCAGCCTCAAGCTACTGGCTATGTCGGTGGTACTAGCTATCTCCAATCTCAGCCAACAGGATATCAACAACAGCAACAACAACCATTGGCTCCTCAACCTACTGGATTCATCTCTGCCGCTCAAAAAGTCGAAAAGAATGAAGAGTTGAAGATCCCAAACATAAGATTATCATTCTTGACTGCTCAGGATCAGATGAAATATGAAACACTATTCAGAAGTGCTGTTGCCAAAGGTTCCAACTCAATCAGCGCAGAAGCTGCCAGAGATATTCTGGTCAAATCAAATCTACAACCTCAACAATTGGGTCAGATCTGGGAACTCTCCGATTTGAATAAGTCTGGTCAATTGTTATTTCCTGAGTTTGCGTTATCTTTACACCTGGTCAATATTGCATTGAGTGGTAAACCAATTCCTCAAGTATTGGATGGTTCCGTCAAGAGAGAAGTTGAAGGGTTTGTTGATGCTATCAACTTTAGTGTTCCGGATGAAGAACCTCGCAGAAGTACTCCTTTCGATAATCTGGGATCAACTCAACAGTCATCTTTGAATCAACTAGGTGGGTTAAGTTTTGGTCAGCCACAGGCTCAACCTTTACTCTCTCAAGCAACTGGTTATCAGCCTCTACAACCTCAAAGAACCGGTTTTCAATCGATTCAGCCTCAAGTTACAGGCTATCAACCATTGCAATCTCAAGTTACAGGTTATCAACCATTGCAACCTCAAGTGACTGGGTATCAGCCATTACAACCTCAATCTACTGGATTCCAGCCATTACAATCCCAGAACACTGGATTCCAACCATTGCAGCAACAGAGAACTGGGTTTTCTCAGCCTCTACAAGCACAAGCTACTGGTTTCGGTCAATTGCAAGCACAAGCTACTGGTTTCAACTCATTTATGTCTCAGAATGGTAGTCAAGCAAATTACAACCCTCCTGCTCTGTTACAAGCGCAGAAGACTGGTGTGGGTAATAACAACTTGTTTCAAACCAGTTTGTTACAACCACAACGTACTGGATTCCAAAACTTGTCTCAATATCAGAATGTCAACAATAGTCAAGACTTCAGCAAGCCACAAGAAAAAGCTCTCTTCAGTAAGATTTTTGATACTTATGATTCACAAAGAACTGGTAGATTGGATGCTCAAACTTCTTCAGAGATTTTCAGAAAATCTGGTTTGAATCGCCAAGTATTGGAAAAAGTTTGGAATTTGATTACTACTGACTCAACGACTCACTTGGATAAGGAATCGTTTTCACTGGGTATGTGGTTAATCTATAAGAAGCTGAATGGTCATGAACTTCCAAATAGTTTACCAGATTCCTTACTACCACAAAGTGTCAAAATCCTAAATGATGTCAAGAATACATTAAAGACAACACAAACTTCATCAAGTAGCTTTGGTTCATCTTTCAAGAATAATGACAATGATATCAATTCCTCCAAGAATAGAAGAAAAGTTGATGATTCCAAGAAAGAAGATGAACTTGA
The DNA here is from genome assembly GCA_003707015.3 of Wickerhamomyces canadensis. Taxonomy (NCBI): domain Eukaryota; kingdom Fungi; phylum Ascomycota; class Saccharomycetes; order Phaffomycetales; family Wickerhamomycetaceae; genus Wickerhamomyces; species Wickerhamomyces canadensis. The sequence goes on from PPMU03000048.1 coordinate 3,818, forward strand.
CTCTTTGAGAAGTCAAGTTGAACAGAAGAAGTCCTTACTTGATTTTGTTAGCAATGAAAACAAATCTCTTTCCATCCCTCAATCAGCTTCTCCTGATGACTCAGAGAATTTGAAGATCATTGAAGATTTGAAAAATCAAATTAGAGCATTGCCAGTCCCAGCTGTTTCAGACGATAGGCTGCAATTGAAGACTAAGTTGACCAGTCTTACCTCAAGAGTTCCTGAATTGATTCATGAAATTTCTAGAATTGACAATGAGATCTCCGATTCGCGTATTGAACTTTACAAGATCAAGCATCCTTCTTCAATAATTGGAACTGGTCCAAATGGTGAAGTCACAGAGTCTGATAAGCTGAAGGCTAAAAACAAAGCAATGTTATTGCAAAGAATGAACAGATTGACTGGTAAGAGTTCCCCAGTGATTGACTTTGATCAACAGCAAAAAGAGTTTGATGATGAGGTTTCCAGAATCAGAAACAGCAATAAAGAAACCCAAGAGATCATCTATGATATTGAAAAAAGTATCAAAGAGTTGTCCGAGGGAGCTCAGAACTCATTGAATAGAGATGGTGATGCATCAAGTTATAGAAAGTTTGAACTAGGTCTAGACATTCAACCAGAAGTTGGTGCATTCATCAAAGAATTAAGAGTTTCATCTAAACCTGCTGTTTCCAAAAATATCTCATCTATTCCAAAAGCTGATCATTCAGCACCACCTCCTGTTAACCATGCTACAAAACCTTCTACCCCAGATTCATATTCTAGCTTCAAGACCCCTGAGGAAAGGGCTGCTTTTATCAAGGAACAAGCCAAAAAGAAGATGAATGAAAGATTGGCTAGATTTGGTCTTTCAAGAAACAAAAAAGCTGAAGTTGAAGCTGAGCCAGAAATCACCAGTCCACCAGCTGCTTCAAGTCCTGTGGTATCGCAATCATCTACTCCAGTGGCAACCGCACAACAAACACAGGTATCAACACCACCACTACCACCAGTTCAACGTGCTGCTCCACCTGCTGTTGTTAAGGCCCCTGCTCCTCCACCGCCTGTTAAGAGATCAACCCTTGTTACAAAACCGGTGAAGGCAGAAGTTTCTGATGATGAGGAAGATGAAGAAGAGGCCAAGTTGCGTGAACAACTTGAAGAGTTGAAATTGAAGAAAAAAGCTAACAAGGAAGCGAAATTAGCACAACTACGTAAAGAATTAGAAGATGCCGAAAAGGATGATGATGATGATGATGATGATTTATCTCGACCTCAGACTTTTGCTCCTCAAGTGTCTCAAGCTAAACAAGTTTCACCTGCCCCTGTCGCCGCTACTCCGATTGCTAATCCGGATGACTTCAAACATCATGATTCCAATCCATTTGCTAAAGGTCCTGGTGCTTCTCAACAGACTCCTGTTGCTACTCCTGTTGCTCAAGCCCCACCTTCGGGCTCATCAAACAATCCATTTGGTAAACCACAATTCTTTCAAAAAACGGATACTCAAGAATCAATAACGCCAATCGATTCCAAGAAGATTGAAGCTCAAAGAAAAGCCCAACGAGGATTCGATGAGGATGAAGACGATGGATGGGGAAGCGAAGGTGAAAAAAGTGATGATGAAGAAGAGGCCATCAACCGTCAAGGTGCTGCTCATTTAGCAGGTTTGTTATTCTCTGGTATGGGACCAGCTAGAACAAATTCAAGCAATCAAATCTTGACTCCAAAAGAGGAGCCAAAGACCATTGCTGCCCCTGCAAAACCAGTTCCAATTGCGGCACCAATCCCTAGTGTTCCAGTTACCACCGTTCCTGCGACCTCTGTTCCTGAACCAGTTGAAGAAGCCACCAGTGCCTCCCAAGATATATCGGTACAACAGCCAGTTCAACCAATCGCTCCACCTCCAATCCCTAGTTTCAACGCTGCTCTTGCTGAGCCTGTTGCTCCACCTCCAATCCCAAGTTTTAATGCTGCTCCTGCTGAGCCTGTTGCTCCACCTCCAGTTCCAAATTTCAACGCCGCACCAAATGAAACACCAAATGAAACTGGAGACATTGCGCCATCTCATCAACCAGTACAAACCAGCACTCAAGGATATTTGGATCAATCCCAGGGTTATTTCAATGCAGTTCCTCCTACAACTGCAGCTCCTGAAGTGCCTTCTGACTATCACTACGCTCAAGAACCAGAACAAACATATCAAGAACCACCGCAGCTTGAAGCACCTCCCCCACCTCCATTACCTTCATTCAGTGCACCTCCTTTAGAGAATAATGATTATGGCTCTGCAGCTCAATCTGATGGTGATGAATTTACCACTCCAACTGCCCCATCGCCAGATTCAGAGGCATATCAAAAACAAGAAGCCTCGGGAATCCAACCTCCAACTTATGATGCACCACCACCGTTGCCTACTACAAGTGCACCACCTCCTCCACCACTACCATCTTCCAGTGCTCCTCCTCCTCCACCATTACCTGCAGTCTCAGCCCCTCCTCCACCACCTCTACCTGTCGCTGCTCCTCCTTCTGCGGCTGCCCCTGCTGCCCCTGCTGCTCCTGCAATTGGAGGACTCCCATTCCTAGCAGAGATCAACAAGCGTAGAGATGATGCCAATGTTGTCGGTTGAATCAGATTATTAGTGTACATGGACAAAAATGAGAAATTGAAACTTACTTATTTTGTATAATTTAGCCGCCTTATTTTACCGTGCCTTTTTTCATATATGAGGTAAACAAAAAACGTCAACAAAGCTGAAGTTCTTTGAAAACGCCCCTGACAGGAGAGGCCAATGCGTCTAGATTGTCGAGAATGAACAGATTGAAACGATTGGCTGCTGACACTGCTGGCTCAAGGAGCACAAGTTTCTCCAGTGCTTTGCCCACAGCGGGAACAGCCGTCCAAAAGCTGCCAGAAAGGGTTCTCTGCTGTGTTTATGAGTCTGGGAAAGCAGATTCAAACGTCGGGCTCTGCTTCATAAACTTTGCCACTGGTGAAATCACATTGAGCGGTATCTTGGATTCGCCAACGTACGTCAGAACCATCCATAAGTTGAACGTTTTCGAACCCTGTGAGATTGTTGTGCCTCAGAATTACTTAAATCAGAAGAATAAGTTGGTAACCATTTTGAAGTCGAATGTTTCACCAGAAGTGAAGATTATTGGGTTGGAGAAAAGGGTTTTCAGTTGTTTGAATGGACTCGATGATCTCTCTAGACTCTGTTTTGAGAAAGATAGGCTTCATTTGACCAAAATGTTTCAAGATCAGGTCGATGTGTTGTGCGCATTGAGTGGTGCTGTTTCATATATGCAGACATCGAGGAACTCTCGTGTGGAATATGATAGGTTTAGATTCAAGTTTCAAGCCTCTGAAAGTATCATGTTTATTGATTCAAGTAGTGCAAAAAGTTTACAATTGGTACAGAATTCAACGCAAAAGAATGGTTTGTCATTATGGAAATTCATGGATCATACAATGACCAAAATGGGTCAGAGATCTTTGAGAAACTGTATTCTTCAGCCCTTAAGTGATCAAGATAGTATATTGGAGAGACTTGAGGCTGTCAAGGAATTGAAAGAGAACTTCAACTTGCTAGATGATGTAAGATTTGAACTGTCAAACTGTCAGGATTTGGATAAATTGTTCTCTTTGATGTTGATCTCAAAGAATCAGCCCCTATCTGCCCATAATGATACTAATAAAGTCAATCATATTCTTCTGGTAAAACAAGCTGTTTCCATTGCCTCAAAAATTGGTGACTTATTAAATGATTGTACGTCTCCTCTACTAACTCAAATCAAAGAGATTTGTCAAGATGATAATATGCTTCAAGTGAAAGATATAATCGACGATTCTATCAATGAGGATTGTACTTGGGCATCTGGTGCTTTGGATATCAAGAATCAACGTTGTTATGCTGTAAAATCTGGGAAGAATGGGCTATTGGATGTTTCTAGACAGGTATATAAGGTTGTTGTTGATGAGGTCATTTCTATTGTTAATTCGTTAGCACAAGAGTACAATCTAGAGCTAGAGCATAGTTACAATTCAACGAGAGGCTTCCACATCAGAATCATGGATCATAAACACTTGGATGAGATTCCTGATATTTTCATAAATAGAGTTGAGAAAAAGAAATATTTAGAATGTTCTACACTTGATATTATGAAGTGCAACTCAAGATTGGACGATACAGTGAATGAAATCATTGTGATCAGTAATCAGATGGTTGAATCTGTGCTCGATGAAATTACCACCTTCCTTCCTATATTGTTCATGGTTGCTGAAGCACTGGCTTTATTGGACATGATTCAAAGTTTTGCACATCTCTCAAATAAGCAAAAATATACTTGTCCAGAGTTTTCAGTTACCAATATGACTTTGAGATCAAGCAGACATCCAATACTTGAAACACTTGTTCCCTCAAAATCTTTTGTCCCAAATGATATTTGCTGTATCAATGATGTTTCTAGATTTCAGGTCATCACTGGTACAAATATGAGTGGGAAATCGGTTTACCTTAGACAAGTTGCTTTGTTATGCATCATGGCACAAATGGGTTCATTCGTTCCAGTTGATTGTGGTATATTCAGGATATTTGAATCATTGAAGGCTAGAATTTGTGTGGACTCGGTGCTAGCATCTAATGGTTCTGTTTCAACATTCACTAATGAGATGAATGAGATGGTTTGTATTTTGGAAGAAGTTGATGAGAAAAGTTTGGTAATTATAGATGAGTTAGGACGTGGGTCAAGTATCAATGATGGATATGCAATATCGCTAGCTATATCAGAACATTTGGTCTCAACTTTTGCTACAGTCTTCATATCCACTCATTTCAATAAGTTATCAAGAGTCTTAGGAACCAAACCCGGAGTTATTCAAACTCATATGAAGACCCAAGTGATTGGGGAGGACGAGAACGGAGCCATCAGAATGGAGTATAAGATAGCCAATGGTGGTTCAGAATCAACCACATATGGGATCAATGTCTCTAGAAGCTTCTTCAGTGAAGACTTGATCAAGAGAGCACAGAATATCGCTAGGTCATTAGAGTTTTCAGGTAAGCGTGCACGAGATGTCGAAGACAAAGAAGCTGCAGAGCAGTTGAAACGCAAGAGATTCTTCAATTTGGTAGGGGTGTTGAAGTACGTTCATCAACAAGAAACTGACATCTCCAGTGACCTGCTCTTGAAGATACAAAACGAGTTTCTATCTTGAACACTATAAGATGTATCCGCGAACTCAATCTGTGTTTTCGTGCATCCACCACTCATTAAAATCTGCCTCGGTTGATCTTTCCCCACTTTCCTCGCTGAAAGTGACATATAAAAATTGCAGCTGTCAAATTGCGGGATTCGTATAAAAAGCTGCAAGACTCGCCTCTCATTAGAAAAGCGCTTCAGAATGGCAACAACAACAGAATGCTCATTTCAAAGCTGCTGAAGCCGTCTTTCAGGAATTATGAGTGGCGGCTGCTCCTGCTGAACCTGCTCCAGCTGTACAAGGAGAACAGGAGCCATCCGTCCAGGCCAGTGGTGATCTTTGTCCTCACGCTTCTGGGATCCTCATCCGTTGGTGTCGGCTACTTGCTCAACAAGTTCATCAGTGACTTCAGGGACAGAAGGGACTCCAGACCGCTCTACAAGAGATCCTCTTCCACAATCCTGAGAAACGGTGCTAGAGAGCTGTTCATCCCATACAAGAACAGACAGAAAAGAGTCGTGATCCAGCCAACAGATCAGGAACTTTATGAGAAGGATAAGTTCAAGTTCAAGAATTTTGTGAAGAACATCAAGACTGAGCATGACTCTGATAAAATCTTCAGCTCGAAGTTTCTGAACCAACTAATGATCATTTGGCAGATACTGATCCCAAAGTTCAAAGATAAGAACACTGTCTTGCTGATTACTCAATTGTTTTTCCTTATCGTACGTACATGGTTAAGTTTGTTGATTGCAAAGCTAGATGGTCAGATAGTGAAGGATATCATTGGTGGGAAATTCAAGAAATTCTTGCGTGATTTAGTATATTGGTTCTTAATGGCGGTTCCTGCCTCATATACAAACAGTGCAATCAAGTACTTGGTGAAGAAATTATCCATAAATTTTAGAACCAACTTAATTCGCTATGTCCATGACATGTATCTGGATTCAAGAATGGTATATTATAAGGTGATCTTCAACAATGAATCAATTAAGGACATTGATAACTTCATAACCACTGATATCTCAAGATTTTGCAATTCCATCTGTTCCCTTTTCTCCAACATCGGAAAGCCAATGATTGATTTGGTATTTTTTGCTATCTATTTGAGAGACAATCTGGGTACTGCTGGTATATCTGGTATCTTCATCAATTACTTCATCACTGCTGCTGTCTTGAAAAAGTTCACACCACCTTTTGGAAGAATGTCCAAAGAGAAGTCCGCATTGGAAGGTGAATATTACAATGATCATTTGAACTTGATAAATAACAGTGAAGAGATTGCATTTTATAATGGGACTGAGATTGAGAAAGTCAAAATCAATGTTATCTATGATAAGATGATGAATCATGTTTTCAAAATGAATCGTATCAAAGTTGGTTATAACGTCATGGAGGATTACATTTTGAAATATACCTGGTCTGCATTGGGTTATCTCTACTCGTCTATTCCAATTTTCATTGTTTCATTGTCTGATAATGTCAAGAAATCAACTGAAGAGAGAAACATGAGACAATTTATCGTAAACAAAAGATTGATGCTTTCAATGGCAGATGCGGGTTCGAGGTTGATGTATTCTATCAAGGATATTTCCAAGTTGACAGGATATACCGATAGAGTCTTCACGTTGTTGACTGTTTTACACCAGGTCCATGCTCAAGAATTTGGCTATGGTGAGGAAGGTAGTTATAACACTATCAAAGGTACGGTTCAACGTCATTATCAAGGTATAAGATTCGAAAAGATCAACGTTATCATTCCTTCATCTGAAGGTGCAGATGGGGTCAAATTGATCAATGAACTAACTTTCAACTTGAAAGAACATGAGTCTATCTTGATCTTGGGTATGAATGGGTGTGGAAAAACATCTATTCAAAGAATCATTGCTGGTCTATGGCCTTTATACAGTGGGTTGTTGTCCAAACCTAACGATGATGATGTGATTTATCTACCACAGCGTCCTTATTTCAGTAATGGTACACTGAGAGATCAAATAATTTATCCAATGTCATATGGAGAGATGGTTAATGAAGGTTATAATGACTCTGATTTAGTTAATATTTTGAAAGAAGTAAAGTTGGAATATTTGTTAAAGAGAGATGTTGGCTTGAACTATTTAAATGCAACTCAAGAGTGGAAAGATGTCTTAAGTGGAGGTGAGAAGCAAAGAATTCAGTTTGCTAGAATCCTATTCAAGAACCCAAAATTTGTTGTGCTCGATGAAAGTACCAACGCCATCAGTTCAGATATTGAAGCTTATTTATTCCATATGTTGAAAGAGAAGAACTTTGCATTTATAACTCTATCCCATCGTCCATTATTGATCAAATATCATGATTATCTATTAGAGATTCAAGAGAATGGGGATTGGGTATTTGAGACACTGGGCACTGATTCTGCAATCACATCAATGGACAAAGAGATCAAAGAGATTGAAGATAAATTGAAGAATGTCAAACAGTTGGAGACTAGAAAGAAAGAATTGGAGAGATTGCTTGATGGTGGTAAAGAAGTTCAGAAAAAGATAAAGCCGTTAGTAGAAGAAGCTTTAGAGGTTGAGTAGTGGCAAAGTAGCGAGGGAAGTATGAAAGATTGGTGACCATGGTGATGTCAAAACATGGTACTAATGGATTGAGAAGTTGATTATAAAACGGAAAGTTAGAGTAGGCCTGACTATATAAACATCTCTAACAATTATTTATTTATGAACATTATTGACAAGTGGTCATGTAGCTCGAAAATCATTAGAGTTCCCATGGGGACTTCACTTGGTGTGATAGATTTATAGATTGACCAAAGAAAGGTTTTAAAGCAGGATTACTATCTATATATCCATGATTTCTCTTGAATGGATTTCTATTTTGTTTCTTTCCACCTAATCTTTCACCATTCCCCAGAAGATCAACACTGAATAAATCCACAGCTAAATTCTTCTCACTCTTTTTCAAATCTTCATAATAATCTTGATATTCCTTTGATGATTCTTGGTATTTTGGCTTTGGGTCAATCCCTATATATTTAACTTTTGTGTCATCCCAACGTAATGCTTTTTTCAAATGAAGTTCTAAGAACCTTGTTCTTTTAAATTCAAACCCAACAATCGTGATGAATTTAGGATATTTGGATGTAATCTCATGAAATCTAGCTATAGAGAACAAAACATTCTCAAAAGAATCTCTTGCAAATTCCTCTAAATAAACATCATTTTTGATTCTTTCATCATTTAACAATCCTAATTCTTGAGCAACTTGATAATAACCATACGCTTCAGATTTTGGACCAGCGATCTTCTTTGTCTGACCACCACTAAATATCAATATCGATGAATCATCCTGTGTGGATTTCAAAGTCTCAATACCAATTGAGATATGCTTGATGAAATATAAATGATCCTCACCTTCTTTCTGGAATGATTCTAAAACCCAATCAGTTGGAGAATGTCCAGGTAAATCTGTGGAGTTCCGGTCCGGTGTGTACACTGAATGACAAGGCACGATGATCAAATGTTCCTTGGTAGTCATTTTATTACTGTTTTGACACTTTATTATCGAGTGGTCTGAAAGAAAGAAAACATCAAATTGTAAACAAAAACCTGTTCATTAAGTTCATGATGATTACGTAAACAATATACCGATTCCTATAAATAAAGCCCTAAATTTATTTAAGCGTTGAATTCTCTTTCTAATGTACATAATGTGTCCTCCCCCACCACTGAAGACTCTTGTCTGTCAATCTATTTGAAATCCTTGTAAGTCCATTTCTCAGTGATTTTTGGATTATATCTTCTTCTCTTCTTGACGACAACTCTTGTTTCAATCTTACCTTTACTTTGTAAACTTGTCCAATTATCATAGAATAAGTTTCCTTCAGGTTTGAGACTTCTTAATGAATCAGTCAATTCATCTGATAGTTTGATTTCCAAAGTTGGGTCTTTTATTTCATATTTCGTACCAAGTTTGTGTCTTTTAGAAACTAATTCTTCTTTAGTGGTTCTTGTCACTGTTCCAGTGGAATCTAGTTCTTCTTTATAAGTTGGGATTTTGGCTAGTTGTTGGAGTTGAATCTTTAATTGTTTCAGTTCGGCTTCTAATTTGACTCTTTCTTGATGTTTCTTTTGTCTGTTTCTTTGAGTTTTGGTCTTCTTCTTGTTGACAACTGGTTTGTTTAGTGATAACTTCAAACCAGAGTTACCTGCTTCCTCTTCTTCATCATCACTAAGACCGTCAGATTTCTTAGTTGAGGTTGACTCTTGTTCAGATTCTGATTCAGAATCATCTTCCTCTTTATCATCAAGAGTCTCGATAAGCCCTTGGATCTTCTTTCTTTCTTGTTCTAAGGCTAATCTTCTATCTTCTTTAACTTTTTCTGATAAGTATTCTTTATTTATCAACCCCTTCCAACTCTCTAAAGATGGATTATAAGATTTACCAGCGTGAGGGATTTCTTCAATTTCTTTCACTTGAATGGCAGGTTTGAGCAAAGTTGATGGTTTATGAGATGGCGTGGTCCATGCACTTGCACTTTTCTGTTTTAAGATTTCAGGCTTATTGATCTCCTCAGCACTTGGAGCTTGATCCCAAACATCATATGCTTTAGCATTCACAATACCTTCTTTGGCAACTCTTGCCTTGCTTGAAGAGGACGCCAATCTATCTCTACCGGCAGCTTGCATCAATCTTTTAACTTCACTTTTACTAACATAATCTTTCTTCTTATGAGCGTTTTCCAAACCAGGGACTTTTGATCTTCTATTCAAAATCTCTGTTGATTTCAAGATCTTTGTTGTTTTAGATTTAAGCTTTTCATCACCTTTAGTATCAACAACGAATAAATTTGAAGCTTGTAAATCATCAAGACTTTCAACACCAAACTTGATAAGATTTTCACGTTGTTCTTCTAGACCTTTTGATATATCTTCCAGATCGATGTTTTTCACCCATGCTTTCTTCCCCTTTCTTGACGACTGTTTGTGTTGTTTAGGTCTGTTGTACTCCATTGCGTATGACTATGACTACTTTCTAGCTTTGGATCTCGTGAACTCTTCACAAAATGCCCTTTTTTCAAATAAGGACATAAATAAATTTTTCTTTTTTTGCGATGAGATGCGAAATCGCTTCAAACCACTTTGTATTATGTAATACTTATGTAATCAAATGCTATTATCTATAGAAGCTGCTGTTCATTCAATGCGATAGAAATTGTATGTAAGGATCGCTTTCCAGTGAGTTCAACGCCCTTGAAATGATCGTTTGGCATTGAACAGTAATGTGTTTGTTTTTTTCTGCTTCTTTCTTCATATCACTTTGGGCATTTTGCTCTCAACATAGTCGAGCACAAGCTTGATCAACGAAAGGTATTCAAATGGGTCAAAATCACCATTGAGGTTCAAGTAGACTGGGGTTTTGTACTTGAGACAAATGGCTTTTGACAATTTGGTAGTCAAATCCATCAATTCTTGTGATGCCGATTGGTTCAGAACTGTTTGATATGATTGATTGTCCTAAAGACACACAAGATGTTAGTCAATTTGATCTATATGGAAAGATGGAGTCAGTATACTCACTCTACTGATGGTGTATGTGTATGCCTCTAGTTTCACATTCGCAGGTTGGTCACTTATAAAAAGAGTAATTGGGATTTTACCATTTGGATGTGTTGGAACCGTCAATATTATCGATATTGATGAGGAATTCAACGGTAGCGTGGCCTTGAATTCCGTTGTTTTTGTACTTGAACTTGAAATAGTGGTGGGGGTAGTTGGCTGTATGTCACTCATCATTGGGGGGTTTCCACAACAGCTGTTCTCTTTGTGTTCTTTTAGATAGTTGTAGAAATATAAAGAGAAGGAAATTTTAGAACGAGTCAAAATGAAAAAAAAATATAAGCATAAACGCGTTCTGTGTTCGACATGAATCTTCTGTATTCAGTGAGAATAACGGTTGATTTGTATCAGTGACGTTCATCAATCGTGTGGCAAATCTGAGACAAAATGACTCTCCAGAAACCAGTTTCAATCATCGTCGCAGCTTTAAAACCAAGTTTTGGAATTGGCTACAAGAACCAATTACCGTGGAAGTTGTCAAACGAGATGAAGTATTTCAGAAAAGTGACAATTGGCTCAGCAAAGGGCTCAAACGCCGTGATTATGGGCAGAAAGACATGGGAGTCCATCCCATCCAAGTTCAGACCTCTGAAAGATCGTATCAACGTGATCATCACAAGAAACGAGCAACTGCTGAAAGAGACGGCCAGCAACGACAGCAATGTCTTGTACTTCACGTCCATTGAGGAGGCATTGAAGAAGTTGGACGCACACGAACAGGTGAAGAACATCTACATAATCGGGGGTGCTCAGATATACAACGAGACCTTGCCTCTGGTGGACAATCTGCTCTTGACAGAGATCCACAGTGAATCAAATGTCCCGATGGACTCATTTCTAGACGGGCAGTACATCTCACAGAACTTCGCAAAAGCCACTCACGCAGAACTCGAGCAGCACATAGGCTTCTCCACAGAGAGTGAGCAGCAGACAGAAGGGGACTTCACCTACACCTTCACTCTGTATAGAAGAAGGCAATGATATGATTTCCTTGACTTCCCGATGCGGTAACGATAACGCATTCCGCTGACTAATATAATTGCTTGCGTAAAATCCCGCGAACTCGTTCTGTGACCTGAAACGACGGCAAAAGAGAAAAAAAAACTAAACAGCGCAGTGAAAAGGGAAAAAAGCTCCTTTTTGAGCTCCAATTGCTACGAGATTGATTGACCAGCCGTTGTGAAACTGTGTTGTCTGCGCAATAGTTGGTACCTGAAATCATCTTCATCGGAAATTTCGCTTTCAAACCGAGTTTTTTGGTGCACTTTTCGTTGCTAACTTATAATTTCGTCTTTTTTGGTGGGTTGTTGTTGCTTTATACATCCACCACCACCATCACCACGCTTTTCTTCAGTCATCAGCCACGTTGAAGTTCTTCAAGCATAAACCAACCAACAAGGACTCCTCTGCTAGCCATCCTGAGCCTGATCCGTCCACTCGTTCAACCCAGAAAGAAGCTGCCATGTCGTCCTCTTCTTCTTCAGAAACGGCACAACAAGTGTCCACCTCCTCCTCCTGGACCTCCTTCTTGAAGTCCATTGCCTCCTACAATGGAGACCTGTCCTCTCTGACTGCCCCTCCCTTCATCCTGTCTCCAACCTCCTTGGTTGAGTACTCTCAATTCTGGGGTGAGCATCCAGATTTGCTGGTTGCTCCTACTTTCATCAAGACTGGGAATGCCGAAAAGGACTCTGAGGAAAGAATCTTAGCAGTTACAAGATGGTTCATTTCCACTTTACGTTCTCAGTATTGTTCAAGAAACGAAAGTTTAGGTTCAGAAAAGAAACCATTGAATCCGTTCTTGGGGGAATTGTTTGTTGGGAAATGGGGAGATTCCACCGAAGATGGGAAATTGGGTGAAACTATCTTATTATCAGAACAAGTTTCTCATCATCCTCCAGTCACTGGATATGCCATCTTCAACGATAAGAACAAAGTTGAATTACAAGGTTATAACGGTATTAGAGCATCCATCTCTGCCACCTCGATGAATGTCAAGCAATATGGACATGCTATTTTGAAATTCAACGATATTAATGAAACTTTTTTGATTACTTTACCTCCATTACACATCGAAGGACTTATTGTTGCATCTCCATTTGTCGAATTGGAAGGGAAATCCATCATTCAATCATCTTCTGGTTATATTTCTGTTATTGAATACTCTGGTAGAGGTTATTTCTCTGGTAAGAAAAACTCTTTCAAAGCAAGGGTGTTCAAAAATTACAAAGATTCATCAAAAAAGGAAAATGCATTATACACAATAAGTGGCCAATGGTCCGGTAAATCGAACATCTCTAAAGGTTCTTCTTCATCATCAAAAGAAGCTCAACTGTTTTATGATGCCAAAGCCAAAAACCCTGAACATTTGATTGTTAAACCATTGGAAGAACAAAATGACTTGGAAAGTCGTAAAGCCTGGAAAGAAGTTGCCGATGCTATCAAAATTGGTAATTATGATTTAATTCATCAAAAAAAATCATTCTTGGAAAATGAACAAAGAGCTTTAAGAAAAAAAGAACAAGAATTAGGAATCAAATGGGAAAACAGATGGTTTGAAGAACATGATTTAGAGGATCCTCCACAAGATCCAAATGAAGAAGTTGATCCATTTTTCGGTTTAAGTCAATTGGCCAACTTATCAAGAAGAAACGTGCCAAGTGGTACCACTAAAGATGATAAAGACGACAAACAAAGTGCCACATTCTTACATTGGAGATTCAATAGATCCTTGTGGGATGCTGAGAAAGAAATCAAAGTGTGAAGGAATTACTCATAGAACTGGTAAAGGTTATGATGATAACTTTAGAAGAAGCAGCAATGTTGAAGAATTTTCTCACAAAAAATCACCATGTTCTGTTCCTTAATGTTTGGACCCTCATCACTATAAAACATTGTGGTTTTGAAGTTTCCATTCATCTATTGTACAACTCTCATCCTATTACCCTTGCTCAGGCACTTTGGTCTTTAATGTGTTGATTTTTATAAATATATTCGTGATCTTTGTTTAGGTCTGTTCTATTCGCTCGTTTTTGCAACTCTTGTTTATTGACATTCAGTTTCTATGTTTGATATTATACATGAATGATTTAGAGTGGCTTTGTAGTTGCAAGTAACCGCTAGTCGAGGAAAAGAGGGACAGCGCAGCACATTAAGGTACACTGTACATACAACGAAGTAAACTATTCGCACTGATGTAGTCCCGTTGCTACACAGTCTTGTTCCCTATGACGTATATAAATTCAAACCTACATACTTCACAGTTCACACTTGAAAGGAAAAACTTTTTAATGAGATAGATAAACCTTTATCTACCAAAATTAAAAAGATAGTTGAATGGTAAACTTGTCAGATTGCCATTTGCACCCACCCACATCTATCCCTTTCGAAAAAGTGCATAGATAGGGTCGAGATCATCGCTCCTTTTATAAGACATCCATGACAATACCACAAGGGTAATAATCTGGAATAAACAAAAAAGGCAAAAACTTCAAAGAATAGATGACTAAACCGCAAAGGATTATAGACAAGCTAAATGAAAGTTTAATCTCACTCTAGGGCACAAAGGTATATACCTCATCAACCAAGTTGGATTCAGTGGCTCTTTAGAAGAGACAAAGAGGGACGTAAACTATAGAAATGATCCTACTGTAGGCACAAGGCATCGTTAGTATTCTGTTCTTGGAAACCACTCAAATGTAATAGGGCAAGCACATACTGAAGTACGTCGACGAAGAAAAGAAAAAGGATTAAAAGAAATTGTAAAAGTTGAGGATCTCAGTCGTTTATATAGTTTTCTGAGAGTTTACCCGGTCTTCAACAGCGAGGTGAAAAGTTTTTAGGGCAGGCATTTCGCGGCCTTTGCGCGAATTAGGGCAAATTAGGGCTTGACTTTTTCTCTTTTTTCCATATCACGTGATATCAGACTCCTAGCCCTAATAGTGACTTGGTCAATGTTCTGAGTTGTGGTGTCCGGGTGTCTTTCCTCCGCAGCCAAACAAAACAAAAGAAAGCACAGGCAGATTCGCGGCCTCTACTACTTAGTATTGGAACATCCAAACACCAAACCCACGCAACTGGCTCTCACCGAATTTTCATCAAAACTGAAAAGCTTCAAACTGTTCAACAAACCACATTAAAGTGAAACCAACCACCAAATAGAACAATCATCAAAAATGGCTGAATCACACAGACGTATGTTGGATCACCATGATCAGGACAAGTGCAAGAGATGTCTGAATATCCAGAAGGAATCATGTGAATAGCAGGAAGAGCAAAGGAGTGACGATAGTTTCAAGATCACAATCATCAATCATCAAAAATTCATAGAAAACTAGACTACAACTGTCTATCCAAGCTCATCCCAATGGTGTTATTCCATGGAGTCAATGAAGGAATGATTATAATGGAGAATAAATGGTGAAAGACTTCCCTGAGTTTATGCTTAGAAGTTCGAGAAAGGGGTCTCAATACAGCTTCAAAACCTTGAGAATTTTGAAGGATTCTAATTGGCTACAATCCATATACTTGATATCAGCACCCATTCATATTATCACATCTTCTTCTTTGCAAACTTCTAAGCTATTCCTTCACAATCCAGACATCCTGCACTTATTCACAGATCACACTATCAATTCAATTTGAATCATCAGTTACTAACATTCAAATCTCTAGTATACGTTAAAGGTAAACACGTTTCATACCAAAGATCCAAATCTGTTACCAACCCAAACGTTTCTTTGATCAAAATTGAAGGTGTTGCTACTCCACAAGATGCTAAATTCTACTTAGGTAAACGTGTTGCTTATGTTTACAGAGCTTCCAAAGAAATCAGAGGTTCAAAAATCAGAGTTATCTGGGGTAAAATCACCAGAACTCACGGTAACTCAGGTGCTGTCAGAGCTAACTTCAAATCTAACTTACCAGCTAAAACTTTTGGTGCTTCTGTCCGTATCTTCTTATACCCATCAAACATCTAAGTTAACTTTTATATGAAAACTTTTGGGAATATTAGGAAGAAAGGAATGTACATTTAGGAAAAGGAAGAAAGAAATTAGAAGAAGAAGAGCAAAAAAAAATGAGAAAGAAGTAGTTTTAATGATTTATTCATAACTTTATCATCACAATTTTTACCTTAACTACCACCATCAACAATTTTCGGTCATTTTTTATACTAGTTTGTTTAATAAGATGGTTGAAACTCTTATGTATAATAGAGATGATTGTAGGTATCGCTAGCCAACATCTAAGACTATCTGATAGCCTTTATCGTTGTCTTCTTTATTGGAAGTTTGGGAAGGCTCACCAAGCCACTTCCGGTCTTCCAGAAAATATCATCATGTGATCTTAGATCCTCGGAATTTATTTATCGGAATGAAAACAAGTTAAAAACCTCCACAAATGTTTGAAACTGAAGGACGATTAACTATAATTAGAAAAGACAATCAGAGACTCGTTCGAGATGATTCCATTTGAGGGTTTGTTACCTTTTGGTATCATGTTGACGGTAAGTCATCCATTATTTTGTCCCTTGTTTTCGTTCCAAAAGTAAAACTGAGATTAACAACAAGGATAGTCCTTAACCCTTGGTGGGACAATTTTAGGCTATTCAAGATTCTTCCAGAATGACTATCATAGAGTTCGTTATAATATGGATCAATACGATAAACAAATGATGGAGAGAGATGCTAGGTTAACTGGGAAATATAGAGCCCAGGTTGGTGATGCTGTTGCTCCTGACGCTTTCAAAACTAATGGAACTTGGAAGATTGAAAAAGGAAGTTATTGGGTATTGGATTGAAACTTGTGTGCTTTTGCAAACCAGTATCTGCTATACTTTCTACTATTCCTATTATATTTATTTATCTATTTATTTATTATTTATTCGGTGTTGTTGGTGTATGAATCTCATTTCCATATACACCTTCACAGTGCAATCCACGTCATACATTTGAAGTCTTGCGTAGAGAGATCCTACTACTTTTCATCATAAAAATAAGGCACAGTTATAGTATTGAGTATAAAAAAATGGTATGCAAAACATTAAAAGGATTATTTAACCATCTTCTGGAAATAAATGTGTGACATCAATGAAATAAGCAGGCAAACACACCAATGTCTCATATATACAAAGACAACCCACATCAAACCACAACCACATCGCAGCACAATCACACAGCACGCAAGAAATACAAAACTAACAACAAATAACCACAGCATAGCTCAATTGAACCAGTGAAGAACTGAAATTGAAGAGAGAACAGAGCAATGAGCAGAGGGGTTCATAAAAGACGTTTGGGGATCAGTTTGAATCAGACTTTTGGATAGATGATAGAAAATGCAATGAATGAATGGATGAAATGATAAGTATCCATAACTCCTCAAGAATAAAAACAACCTAAATTAACTGTCTGAAATGCAACGAAAAACTCCATGATAAAAAAAAAACTAATGATAAAAACCAGTGTATGAAAGACCAAGATAATGTACAAGAATCATCTATCCCTTTCTCTGTTTGAACTGAATCCCACTAAATCTCCCATTTTAATAACTCTGATCGAATATTCTTTCCTTTAAACACGCATGCTTCTTCTCTTGAAGAAATCCATCACTTTCTTAGCAGTTGATGGCTCTTTCTTTGGTGCAAAACTAGTGTAGCTAATTATGCTATCTCTTTTTGAATTACTCACGTTTCTAGTATTTCTGATGTTTGCCTCATTTGAAGGCTCAAGAGGCTTCTTCTTAGGTAATGCTGACAACTGATCAGTGGTCTTGTTGTTTGAAGATGTCACTGTCTTGGAATTACTCGATTTGGAATGTGTTGATTGAATATCTGAGCTTGATCCATTCTCACTTGCAAAGTTGTAAAAGCTTAAGAAACTGAATCTCTTAGTCTTGTTCGAATTGGTTGAGTTGTTGTTATTGTTTCTAGCATGAGAAGTTGGGTTTGAATGTATAACTTGTGAAGTCTTTGGGTGTGAGACTTTTCTTGCATTCTGTGGGGATGTCGTAGGAAAAGGTGCATCCTTTGTTGATGTTAGATTTGTTGACTGAGATTTTGTTGATGTATGAGACTCAGACTTATTCAAGACTTCATTCTGATTAACTGAGATATTTGTCTCAGCCATTGAGGATGGATTTCCAAAAATCTTATCAATTACTAATTCAGCTGCTAAAGCAGCACTATATCTTTTCTTGTTTTCATCGTTTCCCTTGATATTCTCTTCATTCTTTTCATTAATTGTTGTTATTGATTTCTCTAAATCTTGAATTGCTTGTTCATGATCTTTTTCGGTGTTTGTACTTAGACTCTTGTTGTTTGTCAAGATTGGCGATTTTGGAATGATAATATCACCTTCTGCTAAACTTAGATCAACTAGTGGTCTTGAGAGCTTACCATTGGTCATCGAGGCAATTGAAGTTGAAGATTCAGATCTTGCAAACATTGGAGAGCTCAAATGATAATCAAATCCAGTTGTATTATCAGACGAGGAATATAAACCAGGATGATATGATGTTGGTCTTGGTTTTCTAGGTCCTGGCCCTGGTAATTTCTGTGTTGAGATTGAACTTGATGTCATTGGGATTTTTGGTTTGATGAAATCATTATCGTTGATGAGATTTTTCTTTCCAGCTTTGTCCTTAGCAGGAGATTCTTCAATTGGATAGTTATATAGCTGATCTTTCTTCACTGAAAGAGTGGTAATACCAGTATGAGTTGTTGATCTTGGGATTCCTTGATGTTGAGGCAATGATTTTGATTCAAATGAAGAAGAATTCTTACCATCAGAATAAGGACGGGATGACGAAGATGATAGTTTATCCACACTATAAGACGAAGAGGATGAAGGCAGCAATTGGTGATATCTAACCTCATCAGCATCAACAACGGCTTGTAAAGCCAAAGAAGCAGTGGATTGTACTGAGTTTGAACGTTTGTGACCTCTTGGACTGAACTTGGCTTGTTCATTGATTGATGTAGAGGATGTTGATGAGGGTAAAGCGATAGCATGACTTGAAGAGGTTTGAGGAGGTAATGGATTTGAATAGAAAATTGGATTGGACTGAGACTGATAGGAAGAAGAAGTAGCAGTATCAATCAGTGAATATCTTCTGTAATCATTTTTGGAGATATTAGCACCAACACGTTGATTATTTTTCAATGCTGAGTTACCGCCATTTGAGGTCAATAAACTGTTGGTCTTATGATTGATGTCCCATTCCGAAGGAGTCACGGACAAAAATGGAGCATGAGGAGATAACCATTGATGACTTCTGATGTCATTCAATTCGATTCTCTTTTTTGGATTAGAAACCAGAATTCTTCTCAATAAATCTCTGGGCATTGGTTCAACATATTCTGGGAAAGTTAAGTGAGAGGTTGTAATGTATTGATACAACCTAGATATATCATCACCATCTGGGTTTTGAGGATCATCATCAAAAGGCAGATAACCAGCAAGCATTGCGTATAATATGACACCACATGACCAAATATCAGCTTTTCTTGCTTCATAAGGTTCATTTGAGATGACTAATTCAGGAGCAGCATAACAAGGAGATCCACATGAAGTTTTCATTAATTCATTGTTTGGAGAAAAACTATTGACAAATCCAAAATCCGTAATGATGACATTTTTATGTTTATCCAATAATAGATTTTCCAGTTTTAAGTCTCTATGAACAATTCCTTTTGAGTGCATGTAATGAACCCCACTGACTAATTGAGCGAATAATCTGCATGCCAAGGAGTCCTTAAGATAACGATGTTGTAGAATATAGTCAAACAGTTCACCACCAGAGGCATATTCCAAAACAATACCAATGTATTTATCATTCTGTAAGACTTCCTCCAATTTGATGATGTTTGGATGGGATAGCCTCTTCAAGGCATTGATTTCACGATGAACTTTACTCTCTCTCTCTGATCCTCTTGGAATTGAATCTCTTCTAATGAACTTGATTGCGACTTGGGATGGTTGTAACCCATCTTTTCTCCAGCCTAACTTGACTTTACCAAACTCACCTTCACCTAAGGTTGAACCAAGAATGTAGGAACCGAATCTTATTTCTTTATGAGACTTCTTGTTTTGGAAACTTTGACGACGAGGTCTTGTAGCTTCACTCATTTAGCACAGTAGATGACAATGATGATGGCTTGTGTGTAAGATTGAAGTTATTTTTAGGGTTTTGATACGGTTTACTGTTCTTTCAAGGGCTCAAAAACTCTAGCAAAAGGAGGTAAACAAGCAAAAAGTATGTACAAAGCTGGCAGTGTGCAATGGGAGTGCAAAGAGGAATAAAAGGAGCTATATAGGGGATTGTTAGCAGGAATGTTTTTGAAAGAGTGAAAGATAACATACTGAACAGGGATATGAAACTTGGAGAGAGATCTGAAAGGAGCGTGTGTTTTTGAAAGGGGGAAAAGAGGTAGACAAGGAGCTGTGTCTCCACCTAACTGTGTTGCTGAGAAAAGAAGTTGCTTGCAACTTCGCAGGGGGTATTTCCTGTGCTTTTGCTGCTCAAAAATGGTGAGATTTGGGGCAGATTTGGTTTGTTTTTGTTGGAATGTTTTGAATTTTTTGTTTTTTGTTTTTCCTCTGAAATTTCCTTTGTTTACATTTCGACGCGCAATGTCCCGTTTTGTGATTACATTACTATTGTGCTTATGTAAGTATCTCGTATAAAGGATGTCCCTTTTTCTCATCTTTTGTTTACTTTTCGCTGACTGTGGGAATGTCTCAGTTACGTAATGCCACTTTGGATTGGGAATCTGTGATTTTTGGGGAGTTTTTGATGGAGAGTATGGATTCTGATCTTGAGATCCTAGTCTAGGCATTCCCAGCTTTTGGAAAGACTAATTTTCAGGCTTTTATTAGCACTTTTGGATTAATATTAATCTTTTTCATTACTTTAACTAAATTGCACAACCTCGTTTTTGATAATTGGCAAGATCAAATGGCATTGATTTGATCTAATTATAAAAAATTATTAAATTAAATAACAAATCATATATGATAATTATTGAATTATACTCTCATTAATCATAGCAGAAGATCAATGCTTACTATAACCTAAATTTTTACATTTCTGACATTTCCAGAGACGAATTCAAAATTCATAGGGAAACTCACGTGACTTTATTTAACCGACATCCATCACCATTCAACCGGTGCAGCTCACCACTCACCACTCACCAGCAGCTTGTTGATAGAGAAGGTGACCATTGATAAGCTTTCTGAATGGATAAAAAGTACCGCGTATTTACAGCATTCGTTCAGCGAACATTCGTTATTGATTCTCGTAGATGTCCAACTACATGATCCATAGTTTCCGTCTTGAATTTTGCTTTATGTACAGTGTTATAAATTATTAACAAACGAGAAAGAAACTTATTGGTCAAGAAGTCTTTAGCATATCAGATAAATTACTTCCCCCATCATAGTTTCAAGTCCTCTAATCTGAAAATACCACTCTTCGCGTAACCTTCGGCACTCAAGTTGACTTTTGAACCATATTCACTAGATTCAACAACTTTAGCTTTGGCATGTGTTGGGTTTGCTTTTTTAGCTCTTGCTTCTTGAATAGCAGTCCACAGTTTGTTATCTTTGTCCTTGATCAAATACCCTCTCTTGTCTTCCCTTGAGTAATAATGAACATCTCTTTTTCTAGTTGGTCTAGCTTCTAGTGGGATATGGCCTCTAGTTTCAAGGAAATATTCAGGATGTAAGTGTGCTCTCAGTGAGAGTCTACTGAAGTATTTAGCTGTGAATTCACCCCCGTTGGATTCGATTGCTCTAATGGCATCAGTTGAGGCTCTGCTGGCTTCGATTTTTAATTTGGCTGTGAAATCTTCTTTACCTTGACCTAAGATCTTGACACCATGTTTCAAAGTCCCCTGAATCAACCCACTTTCTTTCATTTTTCTCATTGTTAACACTTCACCTTCTTTCAAACTCAGTCTTCCAGTGTCGATGAACTCTTGAATTCTATTCAAATTGACAACATTGAGTTCACCAGCATTGACTCTCTTGAAACCAACTTTTGGGAATAATTTTACTATTGGAGTCTGACCACCTTCAAACCATGGCTTCACTGAACCACGAGCTTTCTGACCCTTTTGACCACGACCAGATGTTTTACCGTATCCACTTGATGGACCTCTACCTACTCTTTTATGGGCTTTTGTAGAGTTCAAAGAAGGATGCAAATTGGACAGCAGGGATACCGAACGCACCTGTATCAGATTAGACGATACAAAAGGTCTCTGCAGAAGAGATTTGAGTGCAAACATCTCGTCTTCCAGCCACAAATAAAGTCCAACTCAGAGTGATTTTGTTGCGTTGGACATATTAATTAATGTCGATTTTTGTCGACTGAATTTTTTTGTAATTTCGCGGGTATTCGATAAATCACAGAACGAGTTCGCGGTATAGTATTTACTAATTATAAGCATAGAAAGGGCATAACTCATAACTCATTAGGCGAGTGAAGGCCTGGTTGTGTGGTGGATATACAATATAAAGATCACTTGGGAGCAGTCCTCAGACTCTTGAGATTTTGCAGCAGAACAGAACCGAGATGATTCACCACTCTCTGATTGTAACTGGTTGACTGTATCGACTTCAACATCCCAAAGCATTGTATAAGTTTCCTCAATGTGACGATATCCAAATCACTCAGAGAGTTCAACTCTTGTTGAACCTCAAAGTACGGTAGTATGACAAAGTCTCTGAATGAGACCAATATCAAGTTCTTGATGGATAGTTTGACTTCAGTGCTTATATCAGTCCAGATTTTACTACTTGATTCAAAACTGATTTGTAAAGGTAGGAAGATCCCCAAGAGATAATGATATTGTTTCTTGAAAAAGTATTCCCAAATTAATGCTATTCGGTAAAATGTGATTAGATGAACATTGTCACTCTCATCCAATTGATAAGAATCGATGAAGTTTGAGGATTCATTCTCCAATATCTTAAAGCCTCGTTTCAAAAACTCTTGTATCTCACTGATGATTGACATTGACTGATAATTATTCTCAATCCTTAGATTCAAAAAAACTTCAAACAGTTTGTTTATATCTTCTATCGGTGTCTTTAAATTTAATGAGTCGGAATTCTCTTTACCGTTCTCAACTTTGAACAACGGTATCACTATAGTCTGGATCAAATTCCATAGGTTATCAGCAGCCGAATCCTTCTCTTCAAACCCCATGTTTTTGAGATTTGACTCATTCAACACTTGTTTGAGCAACCCATCATGTTCAAGCTCCATTGAATTTTTCGAAGGATCAAATGAGTATAGCGTACTTCCAGAGTCTAACTTAGAATTCGATTGACTCGACGAAACACCGTGATTTTGATGATGTGTGTTATGATGATGCATCTTCAAAAACGACGTAGGAGCTTTTGATTGTGTTGAATTGGCAGTCATTATAGACATGGCAGAGCTTGCATTTGCGATATTTGGATCAGTAGCTGATTTATTCAATCGCTTCAAAGTCTTTGTTCTTGCAAATTGTTTGGCCTTTAGGAATGCATTCTTGGAGGATGATGTGACGGGACTCAAGGGACTTGAATTGATAGGAGTCGACGATAATGAGTTTGATGGGCTTGGATAGTTTGAGTCTGTAGGGGTATGTATTCCCGGTGGTTGGATAGGAGTAAATCCAACGTTTGATAACGTTTGAGTGATTGAGTGAATAGTGGAAGATGATCCATTTCTATTAAGATACGGGAAACTGCTATGATTGTTTGTGGTATTAGCGGAATGTGTAGTGAGATTTGTCTTTGTTCTTTGGAAAGTTGTTGAAAAGGGGGATTTAAGGTCCTCTTGATCGCTCTGATTGTTGTTGTTTCTTGTGTGGGTGAAGCTGATCGTGTTGGTCAGCACTGTGGAGCTCCTCTTCCGTGCCACCTGCTGATCACCGTTCATTTTCTCTTTAAAGCTCAAGAGACAGATGATAAATCATGGCTTGTGGAGCTTCTTTTGTTTTGCGGTTTTGTTGTTTCGGATGTTTACGTAATAAACATAAACTCACTTACATAAACATAAACCTAGAAAATAGCACCTTCACACACAAACAGCCTCTCTTCATACTTATGGCACCAATTTACTATGGACTTGGCACTTGCGATCAAGACATTCTTCTTAATAACACTTCCACTGATTAAATAAATCTCATAGTTCGGCGTGATCCAACTTAACCCAGTTATGGAGTTTCGATTGTTGTTCGTTGTCCATTTCATGTAGGAAACATTGATCCTGTTGTCCCTGTTGATGTGTGAGTGTAGTTCAAGATAGTATCTTCTAAGAGATTTTAATTTGTCTTTGCTATTGGATGGCATAATGAATTGTAAATGACGCTTGGATTTGTAGATGAAGTGATATATCAATGGTGCTGGGATATCAGTTATTGTAATCCCTTTAGTAATGGATTCATTCATTCTCAGTATAAGCTTCTTTCTCTTGAGATCATCGATCAATTTATTGGAGGTTTCTCTCATTTCAAAAAACGCATTCTTATCAGCACTAATCAAAATTAGTGCAATGTTTGAGCCATTGATAAATTTAACGAAAGCATAGACAAACCCATTAGGATTGAACTTAGGTAAACAGATGGGTAACCATAATTCTTCATCATCATCTTCATCGTCGATATGGCTTTTGGCTTGATTGAAAACCAGTGAAAACAAGATTTGTAAATCTGTTGTATGTAATGTATGATTTTTTGGTCTCAAAATGTTGACCAGCTTCCCCCCATAACCAACAATTATTCCATACAGTAGGTCTTTGTGTCTGTTGTTTAATAGAACTTGTGAGATGTTATCTCTGTATGTTTTCCTCAGTTTCAAACTTTCAAGTGCACCAACAAGTACACCAGCATTGAAATTAAAAATTTCTTTGCACAGCAAATCCAATCCTGATAAATCGGCCTTTCCGAGGTGTTTCCTTAGATCAAAGCCTTCTTTGTTTTGAAATGATCTTACGATATGTGGTTTACTCAGAGTTGATAACAAAAAACTATGAAGTAAGTCCAATTGATTGAGTAACTCCAATTCACTTTCTTCCAACTCTGAAACAGCAACAAGGATTATCGGTGATTGATTCAATATTGTGAATCTCCTTTTCCTGGTGACAATGGACTTCAACTTTGATCCATCTAGAATGAATGAACTAACAACAGTTTGTATGATTCCAGAATGTGCTATCAATCGACTTTCATTCTCTCTTTCTTGATCTTCATCACTCTTACAATCAGCACTACTTATGGCATAGATTGGTTTCCCAGCTGAGGACAATATGAAGAATTGCTTTGAGCCTTTCTCCTCATCCTCATCATTTCTGTCTTCCAAGAAGCTCAATCTCATCTCTGAATCACTTTGGCTTATAAGGTCACTTAATTTATGACTGAATCCATTTGAGCGCCCCATGAGACTATCAACAGTACCAGCACCATCATCATCATCCTCTTCGTCGTCACTGTAGATCGTCAGCGTAGGGGTTCTCCTCACATCATGATTGCTTTGATGGCTCGATAGTCTGTTCAATGGAGGACGTCCTTGTTGATCATGATGTTGCTGGAATTCCAAGATCTGTGAGTTCAATGTGTCATAGTGAGATAACGTGCTGAAGATCGAATGAGCATCGTTCCCGTTCCCACCCAGGGACAGCGTGGGGATAGCTGGACCAAGAACAGGGGTGTTGCTTATGCTTTGGTACGACACCTCAGTAGTTGGCTGTGATTGGAGATCAGAAACCAGGCTTCTCAGGCTTTGGTTGTTATTGTTGTTGTTGTTGTTGTTGCTGTTGTATGAGATGGTCAGTTGCGGCAGTGACGGTCTCTTGACCGGTCTTTGGGGCATTTTGGGCCGCAGAAGCTCATGGTGTGTGTTCTCAGAGCTCATTCTCGGTGCATCTATCACTACGCAGCCTGTGGATCCCAAAAGAAGTGGTGAATTCAGGTGAAAGTAACATGAGCTGCTGATAATTATATAATTTCTTATATAATCAGTAATCACACGTGACCTTATTTTTTCTTAAGAGCCGGGTAACCTCATCGCCTGGAATTTTTTTTTTATCTTCATTTATCATACCGACTTCTTTCTCTTAGAACAGTGTTTTTTGCAGATATTATCCCCATTTTACGCGCAATGAGTGATAATGAAGATAGATCCACGGTGGTGGACGCTGCTAAGAAGTCCAAGATTGATGAACAGGACTCCAAGACCCTTTTCGTCCGCTCAATCCCATTCGATGTGACTTCAGAACAACTGTCTGATTTCTTTTCACAGTTCTGTCCTGTCAAGCATGCTGTCGTTGTCACAGATTCAGACAAGAAATCAAGAGGGTTTGGGTTTGTCAGTTTTTCATTGGATGAAGATACTCAAACTGCTTTGGCCAAGTCCAAAACCACCAAAATGAACGGAAGATTATTGAGAGTCGATTTTGCAAAGAGAAGAGAGCGTAAAGACAAAGTTGCTAAGCAAGTTCAACCAAAGAAAGAAGAGATTGAAAAGAGAAAAGCCAGATTGATCATCAGAAATCTGCCTTGGTCAGTGCGTGATCCTGAAGTCCTAAAGAAAATCTTCAGTAAATATGGTGCAGTTACTGATGCCATCATCCCAAGAAAAGGTGGGGGAAAGATGAGTGGGTTTGGTTTCGTTACCATGAAGAAGAATTCAAGTGCAGAGAAGGCTATCAAAGAATCTGTAGGTCTACAGATTGAAGGAAGAGAGGTTGCTGTTGATTTCGCTTTAGAGAAGTCCAAATGGTTACTTTACAAAGATGAACATGAAGATAGTGAAAGTGAAAGTGAAAGTGAGGAAGAAGTTGATGATGAAGAAGCAGCAGACAATGAAGTTGAAGACCAGGATAGTGATGAAGCTGATGTTGCCAGTGATGATGACAATGAAAGTGACATTGATCTTGAAAGTGATGAGGAAGTAGAAGGGGAAGAAGATGAGGAGGAGGAAGAAAAACCAAAACCTAAACAAAACAAAAAGGAGAACTTTTCGGTTTTCATTAGAAATATTCCATACGACACTGAAGAAGAAGACTTAAAAGAACACTTTGAGAAGTTTGGTGCTGTCAAATATGCTCTTCCTGTTGTGGACAAACAAACCGGACTTGCCAAAGGTACTGCTTTTGTTGCTTTCTACAACGAAGAAGCTTACCAAAAATGTCTAGATAATGCTCCAGATAGCTCCCAGACGTCCATTTTGATTTCTGATGATGTTTCTCCAGAGTATGTTTTCCAAGGTCGTATTCTATCTATCTCTCCAACTGTTGACAGAGAAAGTGCTGCTGGATTACAAGAAAGAAATGCATTGAAAAGAAGTGAATTTTTGGGTAAAGCCCCAGGTGAAAAAGACAGACGTAACATCTTCTTGTTAAATGAAGGTAGAATCACTGAAAATTCCAAATTGGCCTCACAGTTATCCAAGACAGATTTAGAATTAAGAGAAAAATCCTATAAACTGAGAGTTCAACATCTGAACAAAAATCCATCTCTACATCTGTCATTGACCAGATTAGCCATTAGAAACTTACCAAGAGTATTGAATGCTAGAGCATTGAAGGCCTTAGGTCGTAAAGCTGTTGTTCAATTTGCTACTGAAGTCAGACTAGGGAAGAGACAACCTTTAAGCAAGGAAGAAACAAATAGATCGATTAAAGAAAAACAAAAATGGTTGGTTGGTGAAGAAGAATCCAAGAAATCTAAAAAATTAGGTGTTGTTAGACAAGCAAAGATCATCATGGAAGTCAAAGGTTCTGGTGATGCTGGTAGAAGTAGAGGTTATGGTTTCTTGGAATTTAGAGATCATAAATCTGCTCTGATGGGTCTAAGATGGTTGAATGCACATGCTGTTACTCCAGAAGAAGTTTATGAAGGTTTAACTGAAGAAGAGAAGAAATCTGTCAAACTAGAAGGTCTAGAAAAGAGAAAATTGATTGCAGAATTCGCTATTGAACATGCTAATATTGTTAGAAGAAGAAGAGAAAAAACGGAATTAGCCAGAAAACAAGCAGAACCAAAAAGAAAAAGAGAAGATGGTGAAGAAGTCAAAGAATTGGAGAATCAGAAAGATGCATACAAAAGACAAAGATTGGAGAAAAAACCACAACGTAAAGGTAATATGAATAAAGGTGCTCATGTTGGTCAGAAGAAAGAGAAAGAGGTTTCTGGGTTAGATGAGGATACCAAGAAATTGATTGGTATGAAACGTAAGAGAAAACAAAATAAGAAAGGTGGGAAATAGAGGTCGTTAATCAAAGTTTTAGCATTTGTTATTTATACATAGTTTTGTTTTCTAATCCATCATATTCATTCATTGTAAGCTCTCTCTATACATGCGTTAATGACTTCTTGGTGGTCTCTTGGTCAAAGCCATTGTATTTTCCACCCAACCTTCAGCACCACCTTCCATAACCAGGACATCATAAACACTTCTATTATTGACATTAAATTTATCCTTCTGATACCCAATGATAGCAGCGTTTCTGGTACTTGGAATTCTTAACATTTCTCTCTCGACTTTCCATCCAACTTCTTTTGCCAGATCTTCAACATGATCAACCAATGCTGCATACGTTGAATTCCCACCTGGATTCTTGTTAGCGTCTCTTTTCATGGATTGATATCTCACTCTAGCACCACTTAAAGCATGAGAACAACAAGGGATAACCAAGAATGGATAACCCAATAATGGGATCCAACATGTTAATTCATCTGAATGGTTTCCTATTATGAAAGTATTTTTTGGGAATTGTGCTGTATTGACACTGCTGGAACCTAATAATGAAGCAGATGAATAGTATGCAATAACAGGGACTTCACTTTGGGAATTATGTACAGGGACTTGGAAAACTCGACCGTTATCTGTCAGATGTGGTGCATAACTCTTCACTGCTGGATGTGGTCTTAACAGAACTGAAGGTATTATCACTTGCTCTTTTAGTCTGGATTGAACTTCTTCTGGGTAAACTTTCCAGGATTTTCTTGCTCTTGCATCAATACCAATACCTCTATAACCTTCAGATACCAAAATATGAACTAGTAAACCGTTCCCACATCCCAGATCTCTAAATTCAAAATCTTTCTTATCTTTGTATATTTTAGTCCATAGTTCAATTAAGAAGGCAGCAATGGCCAAATCTTCAAACACGTGTTTTCTAGGGTCTGTTGATTCAACCCAGTTATCAACCAAAGTTTTGGAGTATTTCTTCTTTAGTGTTATATAACGATCTTGAAACGAGACTTTTGAAACCACAAGATCATGATTAACTCTTTTCTGATAACCATCCATGACACCTGTTGAATGTTTTTTCGCAGTTTGTAATAATCTATATGCAATTCTCACGTTTCTATTTGCCTCATCCAATGCTTGGAAATCTATGATAGCTTGAGGGTCTTTAAAATTGAATGGTAGATAATGGATGGACAATTTATTCCCATGAAGTAAGATCCCAACAGCTTGAACTTCAGGGAGATAAAAGGGACAATCTTCTGCCTTATCTATGTGTGGGTAGTACGTTATCAGTGTTGCATCAAACTTTGTCTCTGATAAAGTTAGTTGTGCTATGCAACAAGTTTGATTCAGTATGCAATCTTTGAATGGGTTTCTAGGAACAATTCTTCTCACAATCCCCGACATCAATCTATTCTCCGGAGCCAAAGGGATGGTCTTCACCTCTATATCATCCAGGTTCTTTTCCAATATCACTTCCTCTGTGGAACTGGTGGGTATATCCGGCTTTGAGTCAGCCAAATCGCTTCTGAACTCCGACACCTTTGGTGGTTCTTCCCCATCATCTGTATGCTCGTACTTGTTCTCTATGAGGATATCTGCCCGCAAAATCACAGTGGAGTTGATGTTTGGCTGTCTTATGAGATTCGACATGGCTGTCTGGAAATGCTCCGTCTTGAAACTGACCTCTGTCTCGAACAATGCGACCCATGAATCACCCAGGACAGATGGGCCCTGCTGGATGTTTTTGATCCCAGCCTGTTTCTCTTGCGTCATTTTGCTGAGCTAGGTGGATTTAATGCGACAAATCGAATGGAAACGTCTATAAGGGACACTTCTTAACAAATTTCACCACTTTCGGAAGCAACAAGAGTGAATCTCAGTAAATATTTTTCCACTTTGCTTAATGTCATAATAATTTTTTTTCACGTGGATATCCTCAAATTCACAGAACGAGTTCGCGGGAGGTTTTCATTTAAGAGACCAAAAAAAAACAAAAATCTCAAAAACGGTCTCAGCCGATAAATTTATAGAACAACGCTCAAATACAATCAGAATTAACTACGAAATGGCTTCTCAAGCGTCCAGGTAAGTTGCACCGTTGGAATCCTGCACTATTTTTACCCCGGTTTACTAACTGTTGCCACCAACAGATTCCAGCAGCTGGAGAAACTGGGTGAAGGCACCTATGCCACCGTGTATAAAGGTAGAAACAGGGCCACGGGCACTTTGGTGGCATTGAAAGAGATCAACCTCGATTCAGAGGAAGGAACGCCTTCCACGGCCATCAGAGAGATCTCGCTGATGAAGGATTTGAAGCACAACAACATCATCAACCTCTACGACGTGATACACACCGAGAACAAGCTGACCCTGGTGTTTGAGTACTTGGATAAAGATCTCAAGAAGTACATGGACGTCCATGGAAACAATGGGGCGTTGGACCCGCAGACAATCAAGTCCTTCATGTACCAACTGCTCCAAGGGATAAACTTCTGTCATCAGAATAGAGTGCTTCATAGAGATCTGAAACCACAAAATTTGCTAACTAATGCCAAAGGGGAGTTGAAAATTGGGGATTTTGGCTTAGCAAGGGCTTTTGGAATTCCAGTCAACACTTTTTCCAGTGAAGTTGTCACGTTATGGTATAGAGCCCCTGATGTTTTGATGGGATCCAGAAACTATTCAACTTCAATCGATATGTGGAGTGCTGGTTGTATATTGGCTGAGATGTTTATCGGTAGACCTTTATTCCCTGGTGGATCAAATGAGGATCAACTGATGAAAATTTTTAGAATAATGGGGACTCCAAATGAAAGAACATGGCCTGGTGTTAGTCAATTGCCTAACTATAGACCAAATTTCAACATGTTTATCCCACAAGACCTTAGAACAATCATTCCAAACATAGACCCATTGGCTTTAAATCTATTGAATGGCCTATTACAAATGAGACCTGAGAATAGAATAAGTGCAGCCCAGGCATTACAGCATCCTTGGTTCAATGAATATAATCATCAGTACAACTCTCTTGACACTAACAACCCAATACCCCAACAACAACAACAACAACAACCATCCCAGCAGGTCCCAATTCAACAAGCTCAAAGTGCCCCTGCATATCAAACAATTCCACCCCAACAACCCGGTGGTCAACAACCACAGCAGCAATACTATCAGTGATAGATATATGTGTGCAAAGGCTCTCAACTTGACATTATTTTTCTAGTTTTTTGTTTTTAAAAGCTTGTAGTTTCTACTAGTCTTTGACTTCTTCACATATCTCATTATCATTTATTATTATATTCATCGTTGTGATTACCATACCCAGTAATCATACCCATTGTCTCTTTCTCCTCCCATCATTTATGTAACGAATTCAAATATCCCAAGATTTCATGACTTGGAACAGCACCTTTTGATCCCATAAATTTCAAAAACTTCATATTTTTCTTTTTTGTCAAATAAACCCATAAGTTATCATCATTTATCAATTTTTCATCCTCCAAATTATTCAGACACCAATCAATGATCTCAAAATTAGAGATTTGGA
This sequence comes from Wickerhamomyces canadensis, assembly GCA_003707015.3. Classification (NCBI taxonomy): domain Eukaryota; kingdom Fungi; phylum Ascomycota; class Saccharomycetes; order Phaffomycetales; family Wickerhamomycetaceae; genus Wickerhamomyces; species Wickerhamomyces canadensis. The sequence goes on from PPMU03000048.1 coordinate 35,413, forward strand.
AACCCTCGATTATTGCAGATGATGTGGTTAACTTCTCAACTTCTGTACATCTTAATAATCTCTCTAATGTTGGAATTCCAGAACCAAGTTTAATAGCTTGACTTATTACCTCATCCCCATTTATGAATTTGACTTTCTTTGAATGTAATATTTCAATAATTCGTAATTTACACTCATCAAATGGTCCATTATAAAACCGTTGTGTGAAATCCTGATAATCTTCATTAGGCAAATCCGATAATTCTTGTTCATCTAAAACAGTCATATTGAACCTTTCTTCAGCCATTCTTGAAAGTTCAGCGTTGATCTCATCAGCTGTCGAATCTGAACTGTACATGGTCTCCAATAATTTCTTGTTCAACTTATCATGGTATATTATCAGCCTGTTTTTAATCTCAGCATTGATTGTCCCAAGTGGTAACACAACATCAAACACAACAGTCTCCAGTACAGAAGGTGTTGAGAATCTATAATTCAAGATTGATTTATCCAATGCATATCGAGTAGGAAACTCATTGATGATTTCAGGATGTGTCACTTCAGTATTGAGATCGTATATGTAATTCTTGATCATCTTACAACATAGTGACAAGGAAGGGTTTGATAACTTGTGATTGAGGTTCTTGTTCACAAACGGGAGCTCGTTAATACCAGCATGGATGAATATCTCATGAAGGATTTCTATAGGGAATCTCTCCAATATAGATAACGATGATAAGTCCACATCCTCGATCACCTCTTCCTTCTTGTTATCGTCACGTGTGATTGGCAAAAGATCAGGAGAGTCCAGGTTCTTGAGCCTTTTATTGGATTTTTTCAAGGATTCACCATTCCTCTTGCGCTTGGACTTGCCAGGATTGATGAACCCCATCTTCTAACTATTCAAGATACAAATGACACATTTTTGTTCATTTCTTTAACATTAATTAGAAAAAAAGGTGAAAAGTTTTTCGGAATTACGTAATAATAGTGCGGAATTACGTAATCATTATGAACATCAGTCCTTTTGAGTATCAGATTGATATTTTAAAGAGTTTAACGTTGACATTCGATATTACGGGTGATTCATTCGAAGGATCGTGTTAACGAGGAGATAAATCCAGAGTCTCTTTAGTTTTTTGTCAGACTAGCATGAGGAAACTCTTTATGTTTATTTAGCTGGATAATTATAATGAATAGTATTCAATCAAAAACTTCTCCTCGACTTTATTTCTTGATAATCCCTTTCAAACTCTTCATCAAACTCCTCCTTTGAAACACCTTCCCTCCATCTAAATTTGAAAGCTGGATGCGTCTTATGGAGAAAGGAATCACCTGCTGAGCCGAACACGTTCTCTCTAAAAGTTCCACCTGGAACTGAATACTCTGTTTGTGCTAATCCTCTTCTCTGTAACTCAGGAATCAATAGTTCAACTATATCATCAATACTTTGTGGATATGTATGAAATCCAAAATTTATCCCATCAATATCATAATCTGTAACCCAAGATTCTATTTGATCAGCAATTTCGATCGGGGTCCCTACCAACTTCACATTTTTAGCTCCATAACTCTCTAAGAACTCTCTCTTTGTAGGGATCTTTGATGAATCATCCGTATTTTTAGGATTCTTTTTTTGCTTCTTTGAGACAGGACTTTCTTGTTTATCATCTAGTGCCCTGTTGACGATCCCTTCAGTTACCCCTTGAATTCCATTACTCTTCTTCTTCACTATTATATCCAAGGGGTCATCTAGGTCATATTTCCCCAGGTCAAAGCCTGTGATTGAACTCAATCCAATTTCAAGACTGTTTGGTAATGAGGCTTCACTGATTCTTTTTTGCTTTGCAACGGCTTCTTCATGAGTTCTACCTAATATTGGTTTTGCATGGATGATAAACTTCAATTTTGATGGATCTCTTTTGAACCGTGATTGAGCCAATGATTTGATTTCTTTAATGTTCTTACCAACGGTGGAGAAGTCAGTCCCATCGACATAGACTAGTTCTGCGTTCTCTGCAGCGAATAGCTTCCCGCTGGATGAGGTACCAGCCTGAATAATCACAGGAAATCTTTGCTTAGAAGGTTCACTAACCCCAGGCCCTTCAACTTTGAAGAACTCACCTTCATGATTGATCCTTCTCAACGCTTTTGGATCGACAAAAGTGGAATTGACCTTATCATAGACAACAGCATCGTCTCTCCAACTAGATAAAATCAACTTATAAACAACATCAAGGTACTCAGAAGTTTTCTTGTATCTCTTATCATGTTCAGGCAATGGTGCACCATTCAACAGTTGACGACCTGTAGAGTCCAAATAGCTAGAAACAACATTCCAACCAACTCTACCTTGTGTTAACAGATCCAATGTTGCCAATCTTCTTGCAAAATGATATGGATGTTCACTAACAGTACTGAAGGTGACCCCAAACCCCAGATTCTCAGTGACCTGACTCATAGCCACAATTGTAGCACTTGGGTCAACCCTGGGGATCTTATGGCCAACGATGGCTGCGCTTTCAAAGTTCCCAGGCCCTTTCCACACATCAAACAGAGACAGATGGTCAGCGATGAAGAAGGTGTTGAGCTTCCCAGCTTCCAGTTTCTTTGCCAGTTCCAACCATGGCTCTATTGAATTGGTGAATGATCGTGAACGGTCATCAGGGTCCTTCCAGTCCAGAGCACACCCTTCGATTGTGGTGTTCAGAATCAGCGTCTTGGTCATTGTTTCCCTTACAGACCTTCGAAGGAAACGCAAAAGGGAAACACAGCAAGTTTTATAAGAGGGAGCTGATGGCCACACCGATTTCCAGCGGCTGAAGAACCTCTTCAGAGTTCAGAGCTTTGGAGAGATGATCAACTGTGTATGTGTGGCACTGATGATATGTCCACAATGGGAAAGAGAAACGGACTGCAAACATAAAGAAAGCTACTAAAAACTGTGGAAAACTGCTGAAGATGACCACCAACGCTGAGTTGCACTCGAACGAGCCCAAAGTGTTTAAAAGAGCTCCATTTCGTCCTGATTTGGTGATGTTCTCAATGTTGATGATGTTGTTATAGTGCATAAAATGCTCCTACTGGAAAAACTTGATTCTTTTCTCGAGTCTGTTTCTGGCCCAAGCATCGCCAAAACTCTCAGCAAATTGGCCCAAGAGGAGGACACTGAGAGTGTTCTGGAAGATGATGCTGTGAATGTCGACGAGAAACAGCAGTTCCAGCAAGAAATCGTGGAAATTGGGTCTGATTTGGGCATCTCAGACGAGGAATACATAAAGACATGGTCTCTGTTCAGGTGGAAATGGTTGAGGAAGTTCATAGAGAAAACGTACAATCCAAACAATCCAGACATCCCAAACTACGAGAGATACTTCACTTTTAAACTGGACCTCTTCTTGATGTCCTGGTGCTGCGTGTCCTACTGCATCAAGGCCATTGACCAAGGAAACGTCGCCAATGCCTATGTCACTGGGATGAAGGAGGATTTGAATTTTGTTGGGAAACAGTACAACTGGCTCTCCACCTATTTCACCATTGGCTACGCGTTGATGATCATCCCTTCTCAGATCATCATCACAAAGGTCAAACCAAACATTTGGATCCCTTCGTTGGAGTTGTTATGGGGGATATTGACTGCTGTATGTGGTGCTCAAACGATCCATGGTGCAAAACAGCTATACCCTTTGAGATTCTTAATTGGGGTCTTTGAGGCGAGCTCATGGCCTGGTGTTACTGTTATTATCATGAATTGGTATGGGCCTGAAGAAATCAGTTCCAGAGCTGCTGGATTTGGTGCAGCTGGCATAGCTGGGAATCTCTTCACTGGGTTCATGCAAGCTGCTATTTCCAAAACCCTTGATAATCATTTAGGACTTGCTGGATGGAGATGGTTGTTTATTATAAATGGTATTATGACTGTTATTGTTGCACTTGCTGGGTTTGCCCTGTTGCCTTCTATCCCTGAGGAAGGTGGTGCCTTTTGGGTTAATAAACATGATCTAGCTGTAGCAAAATTAAGAGTTGAGAGGTTTCAAAAAAAGTCTGATATCAAGTTCGAATTTAAAGATCTCTGGATTGCTGTGAAAGATTATAAGGTATGGGCCTATGTTCTTGCTTTTACAACTTGGACTTGGTCAAATTTTGGGAATGGGTATTTCAATTTATGGTTGAAATCATTGAAGAATACCGATGGAACAAAGACATACTCTACTTATCAAATCAATCTTATCCCATCTGGTGGATACGCCGTCAGTTTTGTGATGATGTTAGCATGGGCTAAACTTTGTGATTTGTTCAACCACAGACGGTTCTTGGTATTAGAAATCAATGCTTTGATTGGGATTTTTGCTTGTGCATTACTGGCAGCTTGGCCTGATTCTAGAGCATTGATTTACCTGGGTTACTTTCTTAGTTTCCAAATGCAAGCTACTGGACCAGTGATGAATTCCTTACTAGCTGAAGTCTATAGGAAAGAACCGGTCTTGAGAAGTATAACAGTTGGGTTTACAGTTGCTTTGGTTTATGGTATGGATGCTTGGTATTCTTTGGTTATTTGGCCTGCTACTGAGGCTCCTCATTATAAGTATGGATGGAATGTGAGTGTTGCTTTTGAAACATTTTCTTTCTTCGCTATTGGATTCTACTTCTTTGTTCACAAAAGAACTGTTATCAGGTTGGCGTTAGAAGACTCTCGGGCTTCAAAGTTGAGTGCATAGTACATCTATCTGTGCATATAGAATACTTATGTTTACACTTTCCACTTTCTGCTGTATCAATATTCAACTTATTGAATAGTCTCTAAGTATATAAGCTATCACACAACCAGTGTCATGCAGCATAAGGTTCCCGTAACCTGCGGTCTAGAGCTTTGGCTCCAACTTCCAATCCTTAATACTCTTGATATCAAAATTCTCCCTTTTGGCTCTTGTATCGAACACCTCTGGGAATTTTGGGTTATTCTTCCATCCCCACCTCTTTGCAGTATCATCATCCAGTTCGTCAAAGATTCTATTTTTGATATATTTCCCAATATTTGGCAAAAACTTGAAACCATGTCCAGAATCACCTGTTGCAACGTATATATTTTCACTTCCTGGTACTTTATCAATCAAAAAATCATGAGTACTTGAATCACTTATCCAACAAACTTTGGAATTGATCAGTTCATGCTGTGATAAGTCTGGTAAAGTTAGTTGTAGCAGTTTTCTGACATGAGGTTCCCCTTTGGTTTGAGGAAACGTATCTTGAGGATACTCATCCTTATATCTTGGCAAACTAACATCTTTCGACCCACCAAAAGGATCTTTGATAGTATTGACAACATCCCCATAAACCAACGCTAGTTTAATAACACGAGACTCAGCATCAGGTGGGAAAAAATATCCAATTTCAGCACTGAAAAAGATGGGAATATCCTTGTACTTCAAATATTCTTCTGGTGTCAGCTTAATATGAGTAACGAACAAGCCTAATGCTGAACATTGATTTTGTAAATCAATAACAGAACCAGTAGCTGCACCAAGAGCCAAAACGATTTTATCAGCTGTTAAGATTTCACCAGATGCAACTTTCAAGGAATTTCCATTGATAGTCTCAACAGCTTCACCTCTTGGACCGAACCTGAACTCGACACCAAGCTTCAAGCACTCTTGATAGACGACCAATAACGAATTGGAAGCATGACCAAATCCCGCATTTGGATTGAATTTAGCTACTAATCCATCCCCCAGTTGATTCTGACTGAATGCAGGAAACTTCTCACCAATCTCTTTACCTGATGTCATCTCCTGAATAGTATTTGAAACATCAACTCCCAATTTCTTCAAGTTTTCAATAGCAGTTTTATCGAATTTTGCCCGATGTTGATTGTCTTTTGATTTTGGAGATACAGAGATCCTCCCACTTTCATAGTATACTTTTCCGTACAATGGATCATTCTTCCACAAATCCAATGCCTCTAAAGCCAGCTTAGAGTAAAAAATATCAGAATATTCAGTACGGATAATCTTGTTCAGATCATCAGCAGCAGATCTTGGTGATGGAACAGGGAATTTGTCCAAGGCAATGACTTTATGACCTTCTTTGACCAACTCAAGAGCAGTGGAAAGTCCAAATATCCCACAACCAGCGACGATAACGGTCATTTTGTTATTGATTTGAGTGGTTCGAGCTCCAATTGGAAAGTACTTGACTGAATAAACCATATATAAATAGGAATAAAACCGGGAAAGATACGCGATGCCTAAAGAAGGAGCAGTAAGCGCTGCTTATATAAGCTTGTATTAGATTACATAAGCAAGTAGCAGCTCAATTTCTCAGTACTTTGTTATGTGCGCAGTGGAAAGAAACGGTATATAGCTGGATTGGTGGTGTTTCTCTCCTTTACTGCGAGACACTCATAAACCTCAAGATTTGTTGAACGTTTGACCTTTTAAGAATCCTCAAGAAGAAACCATTGTTCCTTCTTTCTGGGAGGTTTATTCGTCTATACGCTTTTGGGAAAATTTCGCGGAAATCAGACTAGCTAGCTAGCTTCTTCTGCGATATCTCGCCATGATTTGGTTTGCAGTTGGGCTGAGAAGAGTCTAAATCAATTGGTATCTCCTGCTGTTGATCGCCATCTTCAAAGAGTTTGTTTTATTTGCCCATCCTCTTTCAAGAGAGTGGCCGTTACGAGCACCGTCGCTTATACCGAAATTATACGCTTGTTACACAAAGCCTACACCGGGTTTAATTACAGAAAACAAGAGGCTTATCAAGGCATGTATCAAGTGCAGGAGGCACCTGCTGTAAATACCACAGAACAGTTAAAGCGTAGAAAATTCCCAAAACAGTGGACATAAAGGTCATCTGATCTCGATCTGTGCAGATTCTCCATGAAACCCAAATCCTGGGCAGTCATGATCATCTGTAATGTGGAGATATCTTTCCACAAGTAGATGAAATGCAGGTACGTTGACACAAAATGGGGACACACAAAAGCCTAAGTCCATAGTAACCCCTCAAGAATGGAACCTCATGGAACAATTTTATGAACGTCACAAAACCAGATGACACAAACCCACAGAGTTTGGAATTCACTATAGATACCACAAACACATAGTTTCAACATAAAAAGGCTCCGAAATCCCAATCTCCCCCATTTCAATACATATTCCTTTTCCTTTTCTCCCAGGTTATCATGTTATCCATAAAATGTTAGAAAGGAAGGGACTTGATATTGTTCACGATGTGAATACTGATGCTGCTGAGGGTCGACCATTCCTGATTCCAGACCTCCGTTTTCTTGTTCATATTGACATGCTGATCTCATCATGGTTTTGTTTCCAGACCACATCAGGCTTCCTGATTCACCACAAACAGCCTAAAAGAGTTGCCAAGTAAACATTGAGTTGATTGAGCCTACGTCCCCTTACATATTCTGTGCTGTTGATTACCAGAGAACACATTTCACAGTCGTGGCATCACATACTTATTCATTGTTTGAGTCGTTGAAAGACATACCAATCACTGATCGAGGGATCTCTTTGGCTTCATTTTGGCTTTCTGGATGACAACTCATTGGTACTGATCGATAGTTGATTCATGCTGAAGATCCTGACTGATGCGACCTCACCAATCTCTGATCGAGGGATCTCATTGGCTTGTTGATTGACAACTCACTGGTACTGATTGATAGTTGATTCTTGCTGAAGATCCTGACTGATGTGACCTCACCAACCACTGATCGATGGATCTCTTTGGCTTGCCGATTGACAACTCATTGGTACTGATCGATAGTTGATTCATGCTGAAGATCCTGACTGATGTGACCTCACGAACCACTGATCGAGGGTTTCTGAATGACAGATCATTGGTACTTACGAACTGAGATACGATAACCCCATGATGGCGTCGGATATGGCTGGAACTTTGAAGTTTTGATATCTTAGGTTGAGGAAACTTTGAGTGAAGCATGGATGTGCGCTCGCATACGGACTTTCATAGATGGAGACTATTGAGTCCTCACTCTTAGTGTGAATCAAAAAGATGATTATTGGGGTTATTTTGATTGGACTTGTTTAAGTTTTGAGAGATATTGGAGTTGGGGAGTTCTGATTGACCTTGAGATGGATGTCGGTTCAATCTGACCCTCTTCACTGGATTGCCTGGGAAGCCTTGTGCTTATTGGGAGAGGCCGGGGAGCTCTCTCATTTATGAGACTTGCAGTGATACGGCTAACCTAATTGGGCTGATCATGATGTAGTTGTTTGCATTCCTTAGTTCTTTAAAGTCAGATGGATATTTGGACTTGGGGAGGTCTGGATTGACATGTGTTGAATATTAGGATCAATCAGCACATCTGATACGGCCCCATGATTACCCAATGCACCACTGAATCTCCTTTAGACTGGTTCACTGAAGGAACTCATTTGTTGTTTTGATTGATCATGATATTCTAGATTTTTTGATACCACCAAAACTAAATAATCGATTTTATCACTTCATTGGATACCTCTGGCCTCCAGCATCACACTAACACGAACCACAGGCATTGATTTCCTTTATTCGTTGAGTTATCGACGTTTAAAGGAAATTTTTTTAAAAACCTCATTTGGAGCCCATCTGTGTCCAATTTTTCGTAGAAGCGCCTCATTCTTAAACCAGCTCTATCTTCGTCAATCTTGCTTGTTTTGCCCAGCTGATACAATGCTAGTATAGTGGCTGTCTGGGAGTCTCATCACCTGCTTTCAGATCATGAAAAAGTCCATTTCTTGCTGAGTTATGCCAATTTTAATGATTGGAGCTTATTTACCAAAGGATATGTTGCCTGTACCAGGTCTTTAGTCACATGATGCATCACATGACGTGTGTCCTATAACAAAATCTAACACTCTACTTTTATTCTGTTTGTGTTTTCCAGTTAATAACTGATGGTTACGGTTGTTCTGTAGAGAATATATATTATCATACGTCAGTTTACCTTTGCTGCACTCTTTTCTTGACATATATCAGGCCATTTGATTTGAGGTTGTATGGTTGGCCTAGTTTTCAACCTTCCAATCTTTAACAGTTTTGATATCAAAATACTCTCTCTTAGCTCTCGTATCATAAACTTCTGGGAACTCCGGGTTGCTCTTCCATGACCATCTTTCAACAATGTCAGCATCCAATTCATCGAAAATTCTTTTTGTAATATACTTTCCAATGTTTGGCAAGAATTTGAAACCATGTCCAGAATCACCAGTTGCAACATATATATTTTCACTTTCAGGGACTTTATCAATCAAGAAATCATGAGTACTTGAATCACTGATCCAACATGTTTTGGAGCCAATCAGTGCATGGTTTGATAGTTCCGGCACTGTTAGTCTCAGCAAATTTCTGGCCTGTGCTTCCCCTTTATTTTGAGGTAACGTATCTTGTGGATATTCGTCCTTGTATCTTGGTAAACTAATCTCCTTAGACCCATCAAATGGATCTTTGACCATATTGCAAAGATCACAGTATTCCAATCCCACTTTGATGATATGGTTGTCAGGATCAGGTGGGAAGAAATACCCTAGCTCAGTGCTGAAAAAAATTGGCATATCTTTATATTTTACATACTCTTCTGGTGTCAATTGAATATGACTGATAAGAAATCCCACAGCTTTAGTTTGGTGTTGCAAATCAACAACAGAACCAGTAGCTGCACCGAGAGCTAGAACGATTTTATCAGCTGTCAAGACTTCACCCGATGCAACTTGCAGGGAGTTTCCATTGATAGTTCCTACAGCTTCACCTCTTGGACCGAATCTGAATTCAACACCAAGCCTCAAGCACTCTTGATAAACAACCAGTAATGAGTTTGAAGCGCGTCCAAATCCAGCGTTTGGATTGAATTTTGCTACCAGATTATCCCCCAATTGATTCTGACTGAATGCAGGAAACTTCTCACCAATCTCTTTACCTGATGTCATATCCTGAATGGTATTCGAAACATCAACACCCAACTTTCTCAAGTTTTCAATGGCAATAGCATCAAATTTAGCCCGATGTTGATTCTCCTTTGAAGTTGGAGATAGGGATATTCTTCCACTTTGCTGGAAAACCTCTCCATATAAAGGATCATTCTTCCACAAATCCAGTGCCTCTAAAGCCAGCTTAGAGTAAAAAATATCAGAATATTCAGTACGGATAATCTTGTTCAGATCATCAGCAGCAGATCTTGGTGATGGAACAGGGAATTTGTCCAAGGCAATGACTTTATGACCTTCTTTGACCAACTCAAGAGCAGTGGAAAGTCCAAATACCCCACAACCAGCGACGATAACGATCATTGTGTTTCCTGTGTATGAGAAACTGAGTATCGCATGTTTACAGTATCCAATTCTCAGGGATGATGGACTTTTTATATGGACAAAATGCAAAGAAGATATGAACGCGTTGCCCAAAATGGAAGAATAGGCGGAAGTAGGCGCTGCTTATCTAATATATTATTATATATATTAGTCACGTGAGTGGCCTCAAGTTACCCGGCGTTATGGTTCACCTCAAATGCTCAGACTTATAGCTATTTCTGTCTGTGTTCTTTGAAAAGAGGCAAAGAGATGGACTTCAGAATCTTGATCTACAACAGCATCATGATGTTGTAAGATGCACCTTTTGTAATGTTGTTCTATATACAGATTCAATTTTCTAAAAATGACAATACATGTACTTATGCCTTATTGGTTTTCTTGTGCTTCTTCTTCCCGTTACCATTTGATTTACCTAAAACGAAGTTCAAAACCTCATCAACTGACTTATTGGATAAATCAGGACCTTTTGATTTAGAAGCTTTTTGTTTACTTGATTTCTTCGATTGAAGTTCTTTCAATTGTAATTTTTCTTGTTCTTTGGCAACTTTTGCAGCAGCTTCTCTGTAATTGATGAAACCGACAAGTTGAGTTTTCAAACTAGAAGCTTGTTTGGTGATGGTATTGTAGTGAGAACCTTTCTTTACCAAAATTTCCAAAGCAGAATCCAACAGTGTTAAACTTTCGTTGTATCTTTCATTCAAGGCCAATAGATATGCTAGTCTAAACTTGAAAGTACCAACAACAAATGATGATTCACCAAAGACAGAGGCAGTTTGTTCGATTAATTTTGGAACAAATTTCAAAGCTTCACTAATGTAACCATCTTGTTGTAATTGATGAATGATGTTTAATCCAACAACGGCAATTGAAAGTGATCCAGAATAAACACTGGTCCAGATTTGTGATAATCTGGCATACAATTTCAAACTGTTGAATAGTGATCCACTTTGATGTTCCAAGAAAGCCAATGTTAGTATTGAAACTAAAGTTTCATGAGAATCCAAACCATGAACTCTTTCACTGATAGCCAACGATTTACGGGCCATCAAAGTAGCTTCAAATTTAGATCCACTTTCTTGATAGATTGATGCTAAGGATTGGTATAGTCTTTGAACTTCTGGATGGATCAAACCATAAGTTTGTTCATAAACACTAACAGCTTCAGTCAACAAGCCATAACCTTCAATTCTTTGTTCTTCGTTTTCATTGAAAAGAGCTTGACGACCAGCTTCAAAGAATTGTTCACCAGTAGTGGCACGAGTGATTGAATCCTTGATAATTGGAACTAATGTAACATCAACACTTTCAAAGACGTTCTTTCTTTCAATTGGTAGAGATTTGGTTTTGGATTTTTTGGATTTTTTATCTTGTTGAATCAATTTCAAAGCTTCAGCTTCTTGCTCTTTTGTAAAGTAATAGTCATGATGATCCCATTGGATACCGAATTTGGTTGAGATTTCTTTCTGTAGTTTGACTTCAGAGATCTCTTCAAACCAAGATGATGGTAAATCATATCTGTAACGGGTTTGGACCTCTTTAACAATTAAACTCTTGACAGAGTCAGTGGTTAATTTGGTGAATGATAAATCAACATTAGCGTAGAATTCCTCATTCTCAATGACAACTTCTGGTGATGGGTTGAATTTAGAACCTAATAAAACATTATGGAAATGAGAAACCAAAACACTAACTAATTCAACAGGCAATTTAACAGCAAATGATCTCAAGATATGTTTTGAAGCACGAGCAATCAATTCTTGAACGACTGTAGCTTTCAATGATTGATAAATGGCGCGTTTGGTAATGATCAATTCTTCTTCAGGTAAGTCTTCGTCCTCTTCTTCTTCTTCATCTGCAGTTGGTTCATACTTCTCACCCTTTTGTTCGGCTTCCAACTTAGCCTTCAAGTCGGCTTGACGTTTAGCAAGTCTAGCTTTCTCTTGAGCAATGTACTTCTCATTCAATTCATCATTTCTCTTTAAAGCTTCTTCTTCTTTTGTAACTTCTTGAGCAATACGTTCGTCCAAGATTTTGGCAATGGTACCCAAATATCTCAAGTTGATACCATGTTTATGCAAACTGGTAGTTAAACTATGACCATCGATTGGAGCAATGTTCAAAGAACCATCGAATGAATCAATAAATCTTGGAATTAAAGTAGATGAGATGAATTTAGATAAATCAACAGCATTTGAATCTTTTGAAGAAGTTTGAAGATCAAAATACAATGATTCTTCATCAACTTTGATCTCTGGTAATTTCTCACCTTCTTTGATGGTGGCGTTTAAGTCAATACCTTTGTTTTCAGCTTCTTTAGCAATCAATTCTTTCAATTTATTGGAATACCAAATCTCAACGGCTTCTTGACGAACAACAGTTTGTTTGTGAGGATAAGAAGTTTCTGATGATTCATCAAAATGGTTTTCAATAAAGTCAACATCCAATGGTGTAGAGTTGAACAAATCAATGATATATTTACGTTTATCAGTACCAATCATACCTTTCAAATCTGGATTAGTGACAAGTTCAACATCACTACCTTGGATTTTTTGTTTCTTTAGATGTAAAGCAGTTCTAATTGGTTCAAGACCTTTGATGAAATCTTCATTAGCTTTGATACTATCATCACTGTCATCATGACCATAATCGATCTTGGTCAAGGCTTCCCCTTCAGTTTGTTCCAATTCACCAGTCTCTTCATTCTTGACATCAACTGGTTCAGTGGAGGTGAATAAACCTGGAACAGGAGTTTGACAAACAACTCTTTTACCGGCATAATCAACAATGGTAGTCAATAGAGTATAGATACCTTTAGCATCAATTTGGTTAAAGTATTGAATAGCTCTCAAATCTTGGTTTGCAGAAGCACGAGCAGCTTCATCACCACCTTTACCAGCAAATGCACCTGAAGCATCAACACCAAATGAGTAAAAAATGTTATCTTTCAAGAAGATGTGTAGTTTGTCATCCTCAAGTGGATTCAATGGAGCCACAGACCCATTAAGGATGGAAACAGCACCTTTAACAGCCTTCACTGTGAATTCATAAGACGTTTTAGCCAATAGACGTTCACGAATGATACGTTCTTGAATGTTTGTAGATGGCAACTCTCTAATTGATTGAAATTCATCATTGAAATCCTTGGAGACGTTTTGTTCATCAAATTGAATCTTACCATAATCAGCAATTGGATTAGATGGCTTAGTAGTCCACGGGTTTGACAAGAAAGTAGTTTGTGGTTTCAAGAATGTTAAAGCATCGATATTACTCAATTTTTCTTTGTTGGCTTTCAATTGGTTTCTGAAGTTCTTGGAAGTCTTGGAAATCAAATCATACAAGGTGAATGAAGCATTTGAGACGTCACGAGGAGTTGGATCAAATTTAGCAGAAGATGATTTGTTGATGAAGAATCCAGTGGTTGAACCGGTAATGTGTAAAGTTTCACCTTCTAAAGTCTGCAACAAGATGTATACCAAATGACCTCTTGATTTGAAGTTATATGGAACTGGGTTCCAAGAGCTTAATGACAAGGCACGGACAGATGGAGCAGTGATTTGGTTATAGGTATAGAAGTTTGATGGAACTTTAGTGAAGAAAGTTGACAAGATTTCACCAACTTTGGTTTGATCCTCATCAGAAGGTTTTGGTGAAGGTTGGTCTTCTTTTTCTTCTTCTTTTGATTCAGCAACGGTAGGTTTTGGTTCTGGAATTGGTTCCAAGTTCAAATCAGAAACTTTCGATAACCCAGAATTGATACCGAATGATTCAACTTCGTTCAATCCAACAATGTCTCTGGTCTTGATCAGATGATCATTGATTGATCTTTCGTCATAGAGTTTGTTCTTCAGATCAATAGACAATGATTTCTGTTGTTTATTGGACAAGACTTCCTCCAAAGCCAATTCTGTACTCAATAATTGTGTCTTGTAGTATAAGTCATAGCTTGTAATATGATGGACCTGAGGCAAGATCTCCAGAGAGTTCAAGACATCATTGATGGTATCTGACTTGTGAAATTGCAACTCCAAAGGTTTTGATAGGTCTTTGACGGAGATTACGACGGTTAAAGCGCCTTATTGTAAATTTGTTAGTTTATGTCTCGAATAGACCGATGAGCTTTCGCAATCACTGCGAAACTCCATCAATTCTGGGAAGACAGAGTCGACACAACATACCATCATCAGCCTCAGTGTGAACCTTCTCTTCAACAGCCATTTTGAAAGAGCCAAAAGGAGCAAGTTTGAAACGAAATGAAAGTGAAAAAATGGAGATTTGAAGTTTCAATGACATTTTTTTTTCGTCAGTCGTCGACGATGCTTTCTTATAGAGAGCCAGATCACGTGACTAAAAAAGAACCCGGATTTGTTTGATCTTTTCTGTTTGTGACAGTGGAGAGAAGAGGATTTAAGATACATTCAATCACATACAGCTCATATATCCAAAATGTATCTCTTTCGATTGGAACTTGTTCCATATTATCATCAGCATTGAATAGTTGGCTCCGATTACATAATACCCGGTGCCGGAATATCTCCACAGATTGAGTTCGCGGAAAACCCAATTCCGGATTCCGAGCTTGAGATTTGAGAGTCAAGGAAGATATATGTGGATTCAGATGAATTAATGACTCGATCGGTGTGTGTGTGTGCGGTACTGTGCTTCATTTTCTTATTTGTATTCATGTCCGGGAACTACTCTAATAGCATAATGCTCTCGGAGAATTAGTGATCATGGATTGGGATCTGTTTACTCTATTTCAACCTAGTGAAAAATAAGAACCACTCAATCATCAATATAGAGTGTTTCTGTCTATGTTATGTGGTTAAACCCATGTAAATGTTATATACAAGCCCCTGTGAAAGGTACGCATATCAGTACCTGGATTTTAATTCAAGCAATGGGCCGTGCCAGGCTTTGATGATCCAAACGTTTTAAGCTAATCTCAATTGGCAAACAGAACCTTAAGTCTATGATATGGAGATCTATACAGCAATCAAAATGGCAAAACCGAAAACTTCACCAGATCCTGAATCATAAACCCAAACTCTTGCGAACATCGTCTCTAACTTTCATTTCAAAAGCAGCTCTATCATCTCTCCATAGTTTACAAGCATCAATATTAGCACCACTTTCAACATTAGGTTCACTCAACATACTAATCACACTCAGTAAAATCTTTTCAACATTTTGCACAGGTGACCATCTCTCTTCAATTTTTTCATACTGATTTGGATCTTCTCCTGGAGGATGAAGAATTGATATACAAACCTCCCCATTAGGATAAATATTTGGATGAAGAATTGATGGTGTGAATACCAGTTTTGGAGGCGATAGAGGATAGTCTGTAGGGAAGGTCAGTCTTGCAGGAAACACCCCGTTCTCATAAGGTGTGTCTTTAGGGCCTTCTAGTAGACAATCCCATATGAACAAGTTATCTTCGCTGACAGGACCTGCAATTATACCTTCAGGGGAATCCTTGGTCAATTGCTGGTATTCTTTGAGCAAGCGACGTTGAGCAGTGCTTGTTTTTGGAGGCATTATGAATACTGAGCTGTTTGAATGTAAAACTGATCACTGGGATTCCCTCAAGCCTCAAATCACAGGTGTTTTTGAAGGTAGAAATTCATAGAAAAGTTCTCGAATCTCGTTGTTGTTTTCTCTCGAATTTCGTGAACAATCTCCTCTCTCTCCGCGAACTCGTCCTGTGGAAAAAACAACCAACTCCAATTCCGACCAAATAAATTCAATTCCGACCAAATATAATTCTCAAAATAGCAAAAAAAAAGAAAAGTGAGAACAAAGGATTCAAAAACTGGTTCGGGCAGACCTGTCAATTAAGACGTATTTCTGAGTTGAATTTTAACGTGTCCCTTGTGAAATTGTGAGGATGAAAGGCACCAGGACACCCCTCCTCCTCCGTGATTTGATTTCAGGGACACAGGGTGGCCTCCTTAACGTGGCTATGTGTCTTTCAGGGACGTATGTCCGGAAGTGCGGGACACAAACAAGGCATTATTGATGGAAATGGCAATATGCAGCTGCGAATCATCCTGCTCATTGTATTAGGGAATAAATCGACTCATATTGATGCATAGTTTAACTCATGTAGTTCATAATTACGCAACCTGAGGCGACATATTTACCGGTGCATAGCTGGTGCTGATATATAACATTAAATCATCAGGTACATTGATAAGAAACAGAAAACCGTTTCTGTTTTCATTTTTACTTATAACAAAAACAGTGACTCCCATACTTGTGAACCATGATCCTATTACAGAACGAACGTGTTGGCTGTGAGAACTGTATTCGAGGCCATAGAGCTGCTGACTGTGAACATTTGCATAAATACCTGATATCAATAAAAGGTAGAGGTCGTCCTGCTGCTAAAGATGAAAGTATCAGACTTAGATTGGAGCCAAATCCAGTTGTGATTTTCAAGTCTATGGAACCAATTGAAAGTAAGAATGGAAGGGGTAAATCAACCACAACTAAGAGATGTTTCAACTTGGATCCCAACACCCCAGTTTCTCTAGTCAAGGTGAAATTGGGTAGAGGGTTCAAAGTTATTGGCCCAGTTGAAGATTACAATTATCAAGTAACTTTTAGGGTCAATAGCAATCAAAATTTGAACTTGGTTCTACCTCCTGATTTATCAATGAATGGTTCAACTTCAAGAAAATCTAGTGATTTATCTCCATCATCAACAATCTCAACAGATCATGCATCATTCAGTTCACATGTTAAGGATGTTCAATTGAAAGGGGTTAGATTTGATAAAGCTAGTGGACGTTTTGTCAGCAGTAACTTGAGTAGACAAAAGAGTGTTGGGTCTGGTTCTCATGGATCTAGTTGTTCTGGTAGTAATGGTGGGTCAACTATCAATGTCAAGACTGAAGGGAATGAATTTGCACAAATCCCTGATACCCCTCCAAATTCATCAACTTCACTCAAGGAATACAATAGAAATTCAAGTATAGAGACAACGTCTAGTTTCCAGATGTTTAGAAAATCAGTCTCTAGTGAATCATCAAATGATAGTGGTACTTTGGATGTTTTGAAGGAACCTAAAATGGAGAATAATTTCGAATTTGGTGAGTTTAACAGTTTAAGTCAAGCTATGAATGGATATCCTCATGTCGATGGGAGATTACCATTTGAACACTCGCTGAATGACACATTGCAAAACTATTTGGGATCTTTCTCAAAAGATGTGTTGACACCTTCAGCACCAATTGATTCTCATGATGTTGATCCTCATCAATCCCATTCTTTCCAACATCCTGCTAATGATTATAACCCATCTCGCCATGAAATATATCCAGATGATTCCAGTTCCAATTCAAAACTCCACTCAAACCCAAACTCTTCATCGAATCTGACATCGCAATTGCACTTCATTCCTTCTTCCTCAGATGAACTATCGCCAAAGTCCTCTTTAAACTTACCGTTCAATGATCACACTCAACTGCTGAGAAACCACATGAATGGATTCGAACCATCGCAAGAAGCCATGAGTCTGGATCAGAAGATGGCGATGGAGGACCACGATGTGAACACCAACGAGTTTCTGCAGAACTACACCAACCTTGAGCTGCAATATCACGAAATGGAAAATGCCGCTGCGCAGTCCCACAAAGAGTGATATTCTTGTTGTTTTCTTTAATATGGCTTATTAAACAATATAATGGATATGGATTAATTGGGTGGTCTCATATTTTGAGCGGGTTTGTTTTTTTGCTTCTGTTCTTTTCTGGTTTAGATTCTCATCATCATCGATATTGTTGGTTACCCGCCGGTCTAATTATGCTTAATTAATTGTTTTTATACATCTGTGTCTTTGGTTTTATGGGTAAGTGATGTTTTGATCTTTTTCTATCTCAGTCCACGAGAGATGGCAGCTTAATAGTGTTGACAATATCGAAAAGTTGTCTATTGAGATGCTTACTGTAGTCTGTACTTGCGTTTGTATCACAAACACTGATCGAACCATTGATCTTATATGAACCTCTTAATTATCTCTCTATTCTACTTTGAAGCACAACACAGAACAATCTGCACCCCCACTGAAGACATATCTACCATCTTGTGAAACTTCACCATAATTCTTGAATGATTTCAACATGTCTTTCTCATCATCTTTCAAAGATTTCCAATCAACGTTGAAACCAGAAGCATAATGATTGAAATGTGTCTTCAATTTGTAATTATATTCATCCTTGGAAATTCCAGCTCTGGATGTCTCATATATCTTGATCATCCCATTCTCATAAAATAGATATAACTTATTTTTAATAATGTTCAGGTTTGAAACATGACTTGATGATTCATTTTCTTCAAATATGATTTTTTTGGTCTTGTTATTGTAAATGATGGATCTATCAAGTGTAATAAATGCCCATAGTTCACCTTCAAACACCTTGAAGAGCGTCACTTCCTCATCGGTAAAATCGAGATCTTTCAACGTCAAGACAGTCTGTTTTCCTTTTTGGTCAATCTCAGAGACGCAATTTCCAATGAGACAATACACTTTATAGCCTTGAGTACCCTTCACTGCGAAGACAGTCTGAACCTTTGACTTCAACTCAAAATTTGTACCTTTTATTTGTTCAACTTTAAACCCCTTTGTCAATTCCCAAAATTTGACACCATCATCATCGTTGATCACTAGTAAAGATTTCTGAGAAGGAAGATCAAGGACATCAAGATTCTTCAGATTATGGGAAATATCCTTCAACACTAACTTCTGTACAACTTCATTTTTATTCCAAATTCTTAATATCGAATCTTCAGAACAAGCAATGAACAAATCCTTGTTTATCCATTTTAAAATTTTAACCTTTCCATCATGATGGAAAGTTTTCATTGGTTTGTAGTGATTGGACTTATTTGGTAATTCAGATAATATCAATGAATAATCCCAAAGGTTAATGGTCCCATCAGTCGATGCTGTCAAGAGATTATTTCCTTCAATTGCTATGTTTGATACCTGAGCAAAATGTGATGAGAGTGTGAGAATTGGTTCAAGATATGCTTGTTCACCATCATTTTTTGAAGGGAGTTCATCATCTAGTTTGTCTTCTTTGAGATCATCAACACGACCACCATCATCATTATCATCATCTCCCAAGATGGTTTCATTATCGGTTTCCACGTCAAATGAGTTCTCTCTTCCAACAAAGACATCATCATTTTTAACCACAGAAGACTCATTAACCTCTTTTCTAAGGGGAAGTATTGGTTTAGACCCTTCATTGTTGGGTATTAAGGATCCTGTTGTTTTAGAAATAGAAGGTCTCACTCTTTCAATCCCAAATGGTTGATTATCTCTCAATCCCAACAGGGATTCCTCTTGTGTAGATGCTTCTTGGGATTCAGGGGTTCGCAGAACATAGAGCACCTCATGCATTCGTTGCTTCAAGTATTGTTTCGCTTTGATCAAAGCTTCAAGATCATTGTTTGTTTGGACATTCGGTGGGACGACAGATGATGAAGATGAATTAGCAGTACCAACACCACCTTTTTTAGATTCCAAAATAGCCACTTTCTTCTTCAACTCAGCGTTCTCACTTGTCAATCTGGCTATTACGGCCTTCATCTCAGCCTTTTCACTTTCGTATTGGATTCTATCCCTTTCGTTTCTTGTCCATTCCGATTGGAGATAGTGCATGATCCCAGGAAGGGAATATTGTGCCAATTGTGGGTTTTTGTCCATCTTTGGTTGTTTGTTTTGCAGACCAATGGAAGTGATTGTGCAGAAAGGAGGATGCTATAAGATAGAAAAAGAGAATTAACAGTTGTGCCTCTTAAATGGGGATAAATTGCAACCAAAATCATCAATAATATTAATATTTCCTTTGTTTACAAAATTCGTAGATCCAGACCGTGTTCGCGGGTATGTTATGAGCCCTGTATCTTGTGGCTGCTCAGTATACGGAATTCCGCCTTAGAAAGTACTAGTAATATAGAGAAGAAACCTGGGTTAGGGACATGTATTGATTCTCAAAGATATTTGGCAGTTGCTCATCCAATGATCTGTGTATAAGGATTTTATAGGCTTGAGCCTTTTTAGTATTTTCTCTTCTGCTTCAACTTCTGTTCATCCTTTATAGTAATATTCGTCATCGAATTCTCTCACTCTAAGCTCAATCCTTTTCATTATATCTATACTCCAATCATCAAGATGTTTCACTCTTTCATTATACCGATGGACAAGAGCAGTAACTAGATCTGAATCTGCGCGATGAACAGAATCAAACAAATTCTTCATCAATTGGCATTCTTTTGTAGTTGCAAATGTTTTATCCAGAACTAATGCTTCATCGAGAAATTTCATGGCAGCCTCAATATCATCAGCAGCTAGATATGTTAGAATGATTCTGGTGAAATAATGTCTCAATAATTCCTTCGATTGTTTATCATTAGTACCCTCCAATGGATTCTTATCCACAATCTTCTTATAGATCTCTATGGCCCCGGTATAGTCTTTTTGTAAAGCACACAAGTCAGCAGCTTTACCAAAAGCTTAATTGGCTGAATCAAGATCTGAATCTTTCTCAAATAAATCACCAGCATCTTTATACGATCGAATAGCTTGTCGATAATCTTTCAATTCGACTTCACACAATTAAGCCAATTCTTCTTTATACTTGGCCGTTTTACCCAATTGACCTCCTTTTTTGAAGTAAACAGTGGCTTGTTCTAGAGCTCCTGCTGCACTAGGTGGATCTTCCTTCTTGTAAAGCGAAAATGCTTCCACTAACAAATTTGCTGGTGCTTCATCAATTAACGTCCCAGTTTTAGCCAGAGCTTCACGTGCCTTTATGCGGGCTGCTTTCTCTAAAGCCTCACCAGCTTTGAGGAACTGTTTCTATGCTTTGAATTGATTGGCAGCTTTGATATACGAGTCACTGGTCTCGTTTGGTAATTGGGTGCTCGCTGGTTTGGCTACAGCAGCTCTTTAGTTCATTTGTATTTGTCGATGTGTTCGTTTAACTAAGGGGTCCGGTACTTTATTTATCCATTGTTTTTAGATCTACCTAGCACTTATAAGCACCACACACAGATTGTGAAAATAGTTACAATTGTATTAATTGACATATATTGATACGCAAAAGGCATACCATTGAAGAACGTAGATAAAAATGGGACTTGTTGAATGCACAGCATTTCTGCAAGATCCATTCCATCTTTTTATATTTCTAAAGAAACACGGAACGGAAATGAGTCTCAAGTAATCTATTCAACTTTGATACCACCATTACCGGCTTTCTCAGCATTTTCAATGGATTGTTTATCAGTTTTAACATCTGAAGAACCACCAAATCCACCAAACATTGAGGCAGCTTTGAATGGTCTTTTCAAATCACCAGTAGCAGGTTTACCAAACAAATGGATTTGAACAATATTAGCTTCAAAAGCAGCCTTGACTGGAGAAATGGATTGCATCACTAATGGATTGGTGTATTTCATGTATAAATGCATGAATCCCATCATGGCAATTGAAGTGAAAATACTCTTGATTTGAGATTGAACCTGTTGTAAATCGTAATCTTTAACGGTTGTAACGGTTAATTTGCTTTCAGTTTCACCAGCCATTGTGTTTGGAGGACTGACAAACTTCAATGTGGTCAAATCATTCTTCTTGATAATGATACTCTTGGTGTAGAGATAGATGGCTAGTGTTATCAATTGAGCAGAGACAAAAGCGACTCTGACGTAAAAGACAACGGTTGGGTTCTCAAAGTCCATTTTTTTGGAGACCTGCATCATGACAAGCATGATGACCAAGTTGGAGACAGCAGGATTGACCATTTTGCTTTGTAATCTGTGCTTTATACAAAAGACCAAAAAAACAGTGGAAAGTTTCGTCCATTTATTTAATTTTCGAGCTTTTTTTGGCCGCCGCTTCTCGAACAAAACAGAAAAAAGAAAAAAGCGCGAAGATAGATATTGCTTATGTAATGTTTATATGATTACGTAATGAACAGGCAGTGCTTTCTGTGTGGTGTTGGGATGTTTACTTATATCATAAAACTATACAATCAATCAATCACCAAGGATTGACGTCTTCTTCACCCCAGTTTCTATGTGCCAAAGAGCCAGGTGCTTGTAGTGTTCCAAATATGCCAGTCTCTTTATCATGTGTGATTGGTGCATCTTTACCAAAAGTCCCATTATCGTCAATATCATCATCTTTCCCACCGTCTTCATCCTCATCCCTATCTTTATCAGACAGCTCATCATTCAAGTTGTCGTTGGCTGCTTTAGCATTGCTTGCTTGATCATGTATATCATCAATCTTATCTATAACGTCATATGGTAAGAATGGTTGGAATTCTAATGCTCGTTCTTTATGTATACCTCCTAAACCTGCACCGTATTCATCAACTAATTCCATTATAGTTGGTAATGCAACAGGATAACTGAAATCAGCATTCAAATAAAGATAATCACCATCAGAATATCGTACCCTTGGGATCTCTTGTTCTTCATTCTTGACTTTATGCTTCAACTTCTTCTCTAAAGCTTTAGGGAATTTCTCTTCATCTAATTCATATCTATATTTCGTAACAGTTCTCAAGATTTGTACCGAATTCAAATGTTCAAGATTTTCGAGGATTTGTAAGAGACTAGATTCATCTCTTATCCCTGTGAAACATTGTAACCATTGTAATAGTTCAAATAATGGTTCCATTTGCAATTTCAAGATTGTGAATAGGTTATTATGATAGAATGCCAAATCTGCAGGATAACTGAAAACTCCTTTGTATGATAGAACGTTGTGTAATGTAATTGGGAAATTTCCATATTCATCAGCAATCAATGTGTATGGGAATTTCCTTAAATAATCCTCATCAATACCATCAGGTAATTTTGGATGTCTATTATTCGATCTTGCCCAATCCTCTAATATTGAAATGTTTAGTCTTATTTGAATTGCTTTACTTCTTGATAAATATTTTTTTTGTGATAAAAGTCTGTTGAAAATTGTGAATGATAACCATTGGAAAACTATTGAGAATGATTGTTGAGTTACTAAAGGATGAACATGATGTAGATCCAACACATATAGTAAAGCACCCAAAGTTTGAATGATTTTAATTGGCGATGGTTTCAATTGCTCTTTGATAGAAGGTGGATATAACATCTGATAAATCTCATCATAAGTTGATTTCGGTTGATGTTTCTTCTTGAAGAAATTCCAATCGTTTTTGTATAGAGTTGTTGTTAGATCCGGGATGTTTGTGAAATCTAATAAACAATCGTCAATGATTGAATTCAATCTAAACTTGATGGAGTTGGTTAATTCAATAATCAATGAGTTCAAAGTAACAATTAGCTCTTGTAAAACTTTTGGATATCTTTTGAAAAAACCTTCATCTTTACAAAGATAATAATACAGGAAATTCAACACTGAGACCCAATAACTCTGTAAGACAATATCGCCTTCTTGATAAACGTTAGTGATACCACCTTTAGAACTAGTATTTGATCTAATTTTGGTGAATGCCAAATTCAAGAAATTCTCAACAAGAACATCATTCTCCTTTATATGATCAGCATATCTGACACATTGATATATAACAGCAGCAGGATATGTTGTTTTATGAGTATGTTTATCGTTCAACTCAAAGATATAATCAAGGATAGCAGTAATATCATAATCTCCAAATATTATGTATTGATTCTTCAACAACTTGTTGAAATTAAATTCTTCTTGGAATAACGAACTTTTACTAATGAAATCACCATCATCTTGATATATGTTCCCAGCTGATGAGGAACTCAAACTCAAGCCAGCAGTCTGCAATTTAATTTTATTTAACAGTTCCTCATCCTCATCATTCCCCAATATACCAACATTCGAACTTTCCTTATACCAACCATTATCATCATCATCAGCAGCAGCAGTTTGTTTCTGTAACCCACCATTCCCATTGGTCGCCCTATCAACATCGTCATCATCATCATAATCATCAATACCCCCATTTGTCTTGATATTTTTTTGTTCCAACAATCCATGCTCTTCAAAAAATTCATACATCTCATCACCAGGTCTAATCAAATCCCAAACATCACTCCCGTTTTTACCCTTGGCATCCAACTTAGCACCATGGTTCAACAATTCGATCAGGATCCCCTTTTCATTCAGATACGTGGCCCACATCAATGGAGTATATCCGATTAAAGAGTCTGGTTCGTTGAGGATATCCTTTGACTTGGATAGGAGTAATTCCGTAGTATCTTCATTGCTAAAGACAACAGCATACGTCAAAGGATAGAGTCCATTGAAGTCCTTCTCGCTCAACAAAGAGATGTTAGAAGGGTCCTCCAGCATCTCCTTCAACTCCTCGGTGGAGCCATTCGCTGCAAACAGTGCTATTTTCACGAGCTTGTTGTTGTTGTCGTTCTCCAAGAGCACCGACAGGGCCTTCTTCGCAGCCTCCAATTGCGCCCTTTTGGGGTCAGCGCCCGTCAGAACAGACACAGTGGAGGACACCGCACCGGCAGTGTTCCACGGGTTCAAGTCCATCTCTTGCTCTTTCTTCTTTTTGTTGTTGTTGTTGTTGTGGAGAAATATTAATGGCTGAGAGTCTTTCGCTTTTCTTCTTCTCGCAACAACAAAGATAAATACGTGCGCATATCAATTCGGTATATACTAAATGGTTTATTTCTATTTGGATGTGTATTCTGTTACAGTAAGCCCTGCAAACTTTACTACTTCCTGGATCTTCTGAAAAGACTCGAGGCTCGTCTCACCTGCTGGGTTGGTTCCTCCATTTTGACCTTTTTTCTAGATGAAGAAGAAGGAGGAGGAGGTTTCCCCTGGGGCTCATCATCGTCAATTGATATGGAATTTTTGGACTTCAAAATACTAGGTAGGGATCCTAGAGTGGAGCTTTGCGATCTCTGAGACACGGGGACTGTAAACGGAAGTCTCTTCTCTGAGCTCAAAGAGTCAAAATATTCAGGGGTAGGTGCAAATCTTATGGTTGGACTTCTTTTTGAATCGTCAAAACCATTATCAAATACGTCACTTTTCGACCTTTTCAACTTTAAAAATGAATGACGGTTTTTGATGAGTCCATATCCATTATGCTTATGATTCAGTCTCGAGAAGAATGATCTTTGGCGTTTTGGTGGAATTGGAGTAGGTAAATAGTCATGCACTGATTTCGTTGTATTTTCAATGCCTAACTTATCATTCAAATAACTGGACAAAGTATCATCAGTGTTGGAAGCATATGAGTCCTTTGAAAAAGGTCGACCTGTTGAGACCATTATGAATCCATTGGTATCAGCAACCTCTGCCGTTTCTATAATTCTTCTGGCATCTTCAGCCTCATTGCTCATAATTTCACTGGATTTAGGAAGTCTCAAGTCATTCTCATTTACATAATCAGCTGCATAACCTTTCAATGACTCACCAGACTCTAGACTGAATTTTGAAACAACTCTCTTTCTGTTAAAAGTCTTAGATCTGAGCAACGACCAACTTTGTCTAAGTCCATTTGATTCGATTGGAATATCTGAAGATTTGGGATCAGTTGGTGTAAACTTCTCTGATTCCTTTGACGAGTCTTTCGATAGCGCACTGAGGAAAACCTTTTTTATGCTTTTTTTCCTGTTTGCATTCTTGGGATTCACAAACTTGTTGTTGATAGTCCACATATTCCCCTTCGCAGTACTTTCAACGGTTGCAACTTCAGAGACTCCAGTAGCTGTAGTACTAGTAATTGGAGCAGCAGGAGTGGTAGCTTTTGAAATTATTCCATTATTTTCAAAGAAATGAGCCTGGGTTTTAGAAACAGGAGCAGATTCATTCTGTTGAAGTAAGTTGGCAGTAAGAGTCCCTGCAGTAGAGACAGGTCCTGATTGAAGAGTGATACCTGTGACAGGATTGGTACTTGAGCTTTCATCTAGAACATGTGTAGCATTTTCACCATCCTTCAAAGAAATCTTGGACTCATCCACTATTGAAGACTCAGTAGGAAGGTTTTCTTCATCATTATGATTGGTATCAATGAAAAAATTCGATGAAAGTAGGTTAGCATTAGAAGGCGACATTAACTTTGATGAGAACTGAGAAAAAAAATTTGATACTCTTTCAGTGGTATTGGAGAAAAGTCCAGATTTCAAAGTCTCTTTGTCATCATCGTCCTCCTGCTCCTCTTCTGCTTCTTCTGGAATCGTTTCGCTAGAAGGAACCGGGGATGGAGATGGAGGAAGCTCTTTCTCAATGTTGGAATACTCATCAACTCTCTTCAATTCATCAGACAAATCATCATCGAGCTCGAAAGCAGAATCTAACGATTTAATCCAGTCATCTCTGTTCTCAATCTCAAGGTAATCCCTGAGTCTTTTCTTATCATCATTCGAGGTTGACAAAGGAAAATTTCTCTCAAACCCATTGGCATAGACATCTCTCAAGGAGCCACCAGAACAGATCTCAGACCCGAATAACGATAAATTATCAGAATCCTGATAATGGTATCTCGTAGGTTCAAACCTATGTGACGCCTCTGTTCTCAGAAGACCAATAGTCAACTCATTTTCACTCTCTATCAGTTCTTTACTATCATTATCACCATCTGGCATGTATTTTGATTGACTCATGGCTTCGACGTTCTGAATATCAGGAAGATAAAACAAACATTCAAAATCGCCTTCCTCGATGAATTTGAAATCTCTGTGATCGACAACAGCGCCTTTTATCCTGTTCTTTCTTGTTCTTTGCATTCTAGCTTCCCTTTCTAGGTCATGTTTAGTGATATATTTTCCCTCAACAGAGCTTCCAGAAGTGATCAATCTCAAACCACGTTCAATCGGTAGATTTCTGCTTGGTGGTGGTGAGTCGGGGACCGTATCAGGGAACCATCTTATGGAACTGGGACTGTTGAACGGGGACTGTGTTCCAGGAACAACGAAGTTGTAAAGATGGACATTTGTATTTGTTCTATTGACAACTTCTAACTGACTCAAGCTTTCTAGCAAGTGATCATAAGCATGTTTTTCAGTTGGATCATCCTCAATGTCCGAACTAGCAGAGACGACAGCACCAGACTTTTGATTAAGAACACCATCAACTGGAGAATTAGAAGTACACTCTAATTGATCAGAACCAACCTCATAATTGAAGTCAGACCTGACTTCCTCGCGGACTTCATTAATTGCAAGGTTTGAGTGGAATGATTGGAAAGGATTTGAGAAGTCCCCGGAAGGGAAATCATGTGTAAGAGCGGCATCAGCAAAAGCCATGTTCCCATTAAAGCTCAAGTCCTGGGTTATATCTTCATCAGTGTCATTCCAGTCTAGTATATCCAATTTGAAGGATTCATTAATCGATGAGGAGACCTTATCAACGTGTGTATTGGAAGGTTCAGAGAGTGATGCTTTGGATTCTGATGAAGCTGGTCCATCAAGGTTCAGAATGGATGATTTTGATAGAGAAATGTCATCCGCATCAACATCTGTGATACTTATGGCTGACTCATCAACTATTGACAGCTTTAAGACATCATGGTCAATAAGGAGAGGATCAATGGCATCAACCGACCTTGGGGTCAAGGGTTCACGAAGCAAGTTATCATCTGAAGTACCATTATCATCTTGTAGTCCGAGGGCACCAGAAGCAGAAGTAGCTGTAGAAGTAGCAATAGCATCACCATCAATCTTTTCGGTCGTAGCCAGGGAACGAACCAAAGAGTCATCTCCAGTAGGACGAAGATCTTGCGTATGTATCACCATCCCCCTTTTGACGTATACTTTGAATGGAAGTGTGACGAGATCAATTTTCTTTGAAATCAGCTCAACACAGCTTGGTGTCACCAGCCAATCTGTAACGAATAGCAGTCCTCATTTTTCATTACTCTAAAAAGAGCAGAGGCAAAAAACATGAAAGAAAAAGGAAGAGAAAATGACACAAAAACGATGTTTACTTTTTTGTCTTTGATTTTTTGTTAGTTGAGCGGGCAGCGAATCCCGAGAGCAGCAGCTACAACGCATGTATTCCGACCTCAGTTTAGTCCGGAATAGACGGATAGCTGAATTCTGTGAGGTCGGAATGCCACGTAGTAAATTGTATGCGTCATCACCGGAATTCCCCTTTTAGGAAATCCAGGGGTATCCGATAATTTCACACGAAGCCACAAGAACTTCTAGAAACTGTTCCCAATCAAAAGCCCCAAAAGAAGTGCAATCACAACTTCATCTTGGAATACTTTTGTTGTCAGAAGAGGACATTTTCAGCACGTCCAACCTCATTGTTCAAATCGCACTCAAATTTATACAAACTCAACACACTTGCGGATCTTGATAGACACAGATAGCGGAAATCCAAGATCAATCTCATCACATATCAACGCTGACCTCACAACTAATAAAAAAACATGAAGCTCTCAGCTCTTATTATTCCTCTGATATCATCAATAGCCTTGAGTGAGGCAAGCCCAGTCTCCTTGCGGGAGTCATCTTTACTCAAAAGAGCATGGGACTATGGGACATCCGATATAACAAACCCATTCAAATCGAAAGATCAAGATAAAGACAAATCATCAAACAAGAAAGAACCAGAAGAGAGTGACAACGCACCAACTCTAAACCCTTGTGCCGCCATACATCCTTTGACTAATGGGTTTTACGATTTAAGTGATTTGAGTTCAATTGGTAAAGAAGCCATAGTAGCATGGAGTGCAAAAGGTCATGATTATAATAGAAATTTCACTTTAGGAATCTGTTCATCCCCATTGAAGGCAAATGTTGACGTCAAGAGTAACTTACAAGGTATCAATCTCAAACCAAAAATCAATTCGAGTGAAGTCGGTGGGTTTTATACCGATGATGCTGGTGATAAATATTCTATTGGGAATTTCAATACAACACCAGTTTTCAGAGGAAAGAAATTGACGTTAACTTATCATAATGGTAGTTATTGTCCAAATGGGATTGATCAAAAATCAACAATCCTGTCATTTACCTGTGATAAAGAGATCTTACAAAAAGCTCAAATATCGTTTGTTGGAGTGTTGCATGACTGTGATTATTTCTTTGAAGTTAGAACAGTCCATGCTTGTCCAACTGCACAAAAAGCTGATGATTTAGCAGTTATTTGGATCTTCTTATTCATCCTTTTGGCAGCACTATTTGTCTATTGCAGTGGTGGATTCTTATACAAGAGAATTGTATTGAACAGACGTGGTTGGAAACAATTACCTAGTTATGGATTCGGTTCAAAAGTTTCATCTGCATTATCTGGAGGGGTAAGTACTTAATTCTTTCAACTGAAACTACAAAGAATGAATATATTAACAGTGAGCTTTGAATTCATTCTAGGTTTAGGACAATTGAGAGATGAAACAACTTAATGAATACATTATACTAATGATTTTGTTTTAGTTTGGCATAAACTACAACAATAGAAATGGCTCTGGGATAAGGTTAGGAAACACTAGTGATAGATTTGGATTTGTTGAGGATCAAAACGAACTGCTTGACTCCTTGGATGTTGATAGTGAGTGACTGATTGAATACAGATATTTATAGAACTATTGAAAGTTGTAGAGTGCACCCCAGCCCTATTATACATCACGTGCCTTGCAAATAGCCCTAATTATCATGTGACGGCTTCTCGGCCACAACCATGTGCCACCACGAAAACTTCCTCATTTGGACCTAGCCCGGGTAACATCAGCGATCCAGCTTTGATTAGTTGTCATTTATGACCAGATCCAGGAATTTTCGCGGATTTCCCAATAGAAGTCTTTTTTTTATTTTTATAAAATTTTTTTTGGCCTTCTGAAAATTTCTTTCTTTCTTTTCCCTTTTAAGAGTTATCAACTTATTTAAGTAAAACATTTAAAATGGTGAGTTTAGTCGATTAAAGCATGATGATAAAGGCGGTATCGCATTGTAATTGAGCTGGGCTGTCACAGTTTGTCTGGGATAGTTTTTTCCCTGAGTTTGCTATGCAAAGTTTTGCCTCTTTATCATCAAATCAGTAATCATCAATAATCATTTAACTAACTAGAATTTCTACAGGGTAAAGAAAAAGCTCACGTTAACGTTGTTGTTATTGGTCACGTCGATTCTGGTAAATCTACCACCACCGGTCATTTGATTTTCAAATGTGGTGGTATCGACAAACGTACCATTGAAAAATTCGAAAAAGAAGCTGCTGAATTAGGTAAAGGTTCTTTCAAATACGCTTGGGTTCTTGACAAGCTAAAAGCTGAACGTGAAAGAGGTATCACCATTGATA